>CM038676.1:611608378-611775985 GCA_021605205.1 Aegilops longissima | reverse complement strand
TCCGGCCGAGGACCCGAAGAACATGCGGTGCTACGAGCGGCGAAAGGCTCGGGGCTTGAGCTCGCCCGGCCATGGCGATGGCGGATCGGGTGCTAAGCGGTAGTGGTACGAGCTACAGAAGAGAAGAAAGTGAGAAGCGGCGGCGAGCTCACATGGGTCAGCGTGGGGACGGTCAATGGAGCCCAGGCGATGACAGCAGTGGCGGTGTGTGGTGAAGATCCTCGGCGGCGGTGGTGGAGAAAGCGGCGGTGAGGCGATGGAGCCATCCGGGCTTACTTCCCGGTGGAGGTTCAGCGGGAAGGCGGAGCTCGGGGGCATGTCGGGAGGAGAGGGGTGGCGGTGGCCTTGAGGGCAGCGGCTGACGGCCTTCGGTCAGGAGAGCGAGAGGCAGAGGAGAGAACAAGGGAGAGGGAGGCGAGGGGTCCGGGGGTTGGGGCGCGTGGCCCGTCTCCGTGGCGTCGAGGAGCAGGCGGCGAGCGAGGAGGAGGTGGCGGCTCGGCGCGTCGCAGCGACACGCCTCTGCCCGATGGCGAGGTAGCAAGACAGGGTGAGGGGGTTCGCGGTGGTGGGCTGGGCCAAGTGGGCCAGCCGGGGAGGAGGAAGAGAAGGTGGGCAGGTGAGGCGCAGGTGGTCCTTCTCTCTCTCTTTCTTTATTCTGTTTTTCTATTTTCTGTTTTGTTTTAGTTTAGTAAAATACTAAACCATTTAAATAAATCCTGAAAATAATTGTGGGCATTAACTGAATTATTTGGAGGCCCTTAACTATTTTCAAAATTGTTGGAGCATTTAAAATATTAATAGTATTTAAATGCCCCAATTCAAATCAATATTGTTTATTCAAGTATCCAAAATGTCTTGGAAAATATCCATAACCTCTGGATATGGTTTCACCTTTTTCCATTAATCATGAACATTTTGCAAACCACTTTGGGTTCTTTGAAGATATTTTGAATTTGAACCTATTTGAATTGCTTTAGTGCTAGGGCTTGATCATCCCCATTTCAAATTTCATGGAAGTTAAACATGATGCATGGATGCAATGCTACTAGCTACAAACAAGCTCTAGGGTTGATCACAGGGGCTGTGACATGTTGGTAGTTATTGAGATGGTTCCGCCAACCAATGTCTCATCCCCAAATTATTAAGTCATAACCCCTCAATTAATTTATTAATTTGATGTTGAGATTTCGAATACTTCCAAGTTCGAGGCTCAAATTGTCCGTAACAGGGACACGGCTAATCGATTAGATCTTTTCTCTGCGAGAGGTTTGCGCACTTTACCCGCAAGAATCGTTCCCTCCTTTTAAGTCTTAGCACTTCATGGTGTTTGAAGGCAGGATGAGCAAACAGGGTCTTAGAAGAGTTCCTCAGCCCTTGCAGTACCCATCAATCCTACCGTTCTTCTACATCTCGTAGTACCGTCCGGAGTCACAACTAGGGTTGACCCAGCGAGCCCATAATGGCTTGCGGCTGCAGGTAGCTTCGGTCAATGGGGTATACATCCGTCTCTTCATTGGCTGGGTGAAGCTTTCCGAGATGTCATAGCACTTCTCCATGCATCCGGCCAACCTTTGGGTTCTCTAGGGTGCCCGTCAGCGTCCTCCACCCGTGGTGAGTTTTGAAGTCCATCTTGAGCTTGAAGTTCATGGGGTTGTCATCATCTTGACTCTCACATCTCCCTTATGAATTCACTCAACCAACCCGTCTCTGAGCTTAGCAAAAATAAACTACTTCGTCCGGGTCATGGTAACAAGGGATTGGTTCATCCTACCTCATGATACTACTCAAGAACATAACTTCAAAATTTCACCTCTGCATGCATGGTGGGGAGGTATAATTCTAATGCAATAGAAATCATAGGTATTGTAAGGAACATGATCAATGACTTGCCTTTGAGCGATCTTAGTAAGCTAGGGACTCGTGGTAGCAAGCTTAGCACTCCGGAAATTCTACCGAGGCAAACAACAACCATAATAAGCATACAAACATATGATCACTTAACATAATTAGCATAGTAACATAACACACACAACAATTGAATCAAAACCAAAGAAAACTCAAGAAAACCAACTCAAAGTTTTCCTACTTCAAGCAACAACTAAAATAGTTTTACATAACAAAATTTTCTTAACAGAACCTAAGCATGGGTTTTGTTAACTTAACGAAAAAGAATTCATCATGCAACTAGGAGCAAAAGAATCACTTTAAAAGCTATTATAAAACTCCTATTAGGCCTAAAGCAAATTCTAATAAGAAAAATAAAATAAAAGTTTTATTTATTATAAATAAAATTTCATGCTCTAAAGTTACAGAAACTAACCTAGAATAAACTATCTCTCATGAAAAATAGATTTATTTGCTAAGTAAAACAATAGGAAAACAATAGCTAGTTAAATAAATAGGAATAACATGATTCTGATTAAAACTATTTTTTATTAATTCTAAAATGCCCAAATAAATTCCTATGGTTAGGCAATGTCAAAACAAAGTTGGGACAAAAGAATCATAAAAAATAATATCCTAACTCATTTTATAGCAGATTTACTATTCTGTCTAAATCTAAAATAAAGCAATTTTAAATAATTTTAACATGCCTAATTATATTTTCTACAGAAACTATAAGAAATTTGCAAACCAACAAAAAATAATCACTTAAAAATATTAAGTAGATTAAAAGATATGAATTTTCAAATCTGAAACTATTCTGTTAAAACAGAAAAGCGAAACTAAAAAAAAAGCAGGCTAATGGGCCTATCTAAGCATACAGGCGTAATATAACCAATCGGGCCTAGGGTTTTAAACCGAGTCGGGCGGTCTAGACTAACCTAAATAAACCGGAACTAACAGGGACAAAACCGGTTCACTAAAACTAAACCGTACCCCTTGAGATCTAATCTACACGTTGGATTTAAATCTAACTTGGCCGAACTCCTGCGACGCGGCCAGCGCGGCGGACAGCGATTCGGACAGCGGCAGCTCCAGCGACTCCGTGGTCGAGGCGTCGGCGGAGGTCCAGCCGAGTGCTTGAGACAGGCGAGGCTCGGGGTGGGGTCGATGGAGCTCGGGGGTGGCAGGCGGTCGGTCTGCGAGGTTAATGGCGGCGGCGGCACTCGGGGCAGCGGCGTGTCTGGCGAAGGAGGGTTAGGCGAGGCGAGGGAGCAGAGGTCGAGGGGGGTATAAATAGGGGGCCTCGACTTGGAGGAGGGCAACCGTGGCGAGGATCTCGGAGGATCCGGATCTCATGAGATCCGTGGCCTGTGGCGTGGCTCTGCGAGGAAGGCAACAGGTGGGGCCACCCGTCGGTGAAGAGGGCCGGCGTCGGTGGCGACCAGTCTGAAAGCGATTCAGCCAGGCGCTCAGTCGGCTCGGCGTGGGCAGGCTCGGCCGTTAGCTGAGCCTTCTTGGTGGGTGGGCCTCGGCTGGTGGGCAGGGCTAACTGGTGGCGCTGGGTCCTCCTTTTCCTTTTTTGAATATTAGAGAGGAAAATATAATAAATATAAATATTTTATATAGGACATATATATATATCAAAATGATCGGGGAATATTCCTATAATTTGAACATTTTCGAGGCAAAATCCAAACTTTATAAAAATCATTTTATAAAATTCCAAATAAAACTCAAATTTGAATTCAAACTTTTGGCAATGTTTTCCTCTGATATTTTGGAGTGTCATGTTTACTCCTCTCATACTTTTCTCAAGTATTTATCAGGCATAGTTTTGAAATGATTTCCCTTGCCAAAATTTGAATTGAATTCCAACAACTCCAAAACTTACGAAACTTCAAATGCCACTCAAATTTCAACCAATATGCATAGATGCTTAGCTATAATTGTAAAACATTCCAAATAGGAAATTTGGGATGTTACATCGAAAGGATCCATTCTTGGCAACAAAGATCTTACCCTCGGATCTTAATTAGAAGGTATACCCAATGGTTTCTTTAGGGTATCCTATGAAGGCGCATTTTTCCGACTTGGGTTCGAGCTTTTCAGGTTGAAGTTTCTTGACATAAGCATCGCATCCCCAAACTTTTAGAAGCGACAGCTTAGGTTTCTTCCCAAACCACAATTCATACGGTGTCGTCTCAGCGGTTTAGATGGTGCCCTATTTAAAGTGAATGTAGCTATCTCTAGGCGTATCCCCAAAATGACAGCGGTAAATCGGTAAGAGACATCATGGATCGCACCATATCCAATAGAGTGCGATTCTGACGTTCGGACACACCGTTCTGCTGAGGTGTTCGAGTGGCGTGAGTTGTGAAAGCGATTCCACATTTTCTTAAGTGTGTACCAAATTTGTGACTTAAATATTCTCCTCCACGATTCGATCATAAGAATTTTATCTTTCGGTCACGTTGATTCTCTACTTCATTCTGAAATTCCTTGAATTTTCAAAGGTCTCAGACTTGTGTTTCATCAAGTAGACATACCCATATCTACTCAAGTCATGTGTGAGTGAGAACATACGATATCCTCCATGAGCCTCAACACTCATTGGACCGCTTTTACATCGGTATGTATGATTTCCAACAAGTTGGTTGCTTTCGCTCCATTGTTAGGAGAGCGGAGTCTTGGTCATTTGCCCATGAGGCATGGTTAGCATGTGTCAAATGATTCATAATCAAGAGACTCTAAAGTCCATCAGCATGGAGCTTATTCATGCGCTTGACACCAATGTGACCAAAGGCGGCAATGCCACAAGTATGTGGGACTATTGTTATCAACTTTACATCTTTTGGTATTCACGCTATGAATATGTGTAACATTACGTTCGAGGTTCATTAAGAATAAACCATTGACCATGAACATGACCATAAAACATATCTCTCATATAAATAGAACAACCATTATTCTCGGTTTAAATGAGTAGCCATCTCGTATCAAGCGAGATCCGGATACAATGTTCATGCTCAAACTTGGCACCAAATAACAATTATTAAGGTTCAAAACTAATCCCGTAGGTAAATGTAGAGGTAGCGTGCGGCGGCGATCACATCGACTACTGGAACCATTCGGCAGCGCGCCGTCACCTCGTCGCCGCCGATCTCCGCTTATTCCGCAGCTCCTGCTGTGAGTTACAAATATGAACAGCGGCACGGTATCAAATACCCAAGAGTTACTCGAGTACTGGTAAGGTACACATCAATTACATGTATATCAAATATACCTTTGGTGTTGCCGGCCTTCTTATCCGCTAAGTATTTGGGGCAGTTCCGCTTCCAGTGACCCTTCCCCTTGCAATAAAAGCACTCAGTCTCAGGTTTGGGTCCATTCTTTGACTTCTTCCGGCAACTAGCTTATCGAGCGGCAACATCTTTGCCGTCCTTCTTGAAGTTCTTCTTACCCTTGCCCTTCTTGAACTTAGTGGTCTTATTGACCATCAACACTTGATGTTCTTTCTTGATTTCAACCTCTGCTGACTTGACATTGAAAATACTTCAGAATGGTCTTCACCATCCCCGCATATTGTAGTTCATCACAAAGCTCTTGTAGCTTGGTGGGAAGCGGCCGAAGGATTATGTCAATGACCGCCTCATCCGGAGGTTAATATCCAGCTGGGACAGGCGGTTGTACAACCCAGACATTTTGAGTATGTGCTCCTTGGCGAGAACTATTTTCCTCCATCTTACAACTATAGAACTTGTCGGAACTTCATCTCTCGACCGGGCATGAGTTTGGAAAACTAGTTTCAGCTCCTCGAACATCTCATATGCTCCGTGTTGCTCAAAAGCGCTTTGGAGCCCGGTTCTAAGCTGTAAAGCATGCCGCCTTGAGCGAGGGTAATCATCATGCAGAGACTGCCAAGCATTCATAATGTCTTGGTTCTCTCGGACGGGAGGCGTCACCTAGCGGTCCTTCTAGGACATATTGTTTCACAGCAGCTATGAGGATGATCCTCGGGTTCGGACCCAGTCCGTATAGTTGCTGCCATCATCTTTCACTTGGTTTTCTCTAGGAGCAGCGTTGAAGTTCAAGTTGACATGAGCGTTAGCCATTTGATCTGCAAGACATATTATGCAAAGTTTTAGACTAAGTTCATGATAATGAAGTTCATCTAATCAAATTATTTTAATGAACTCCCACTCAGATTAGACATCCCTCTAGTCATCTAAGTGTTACGATCCGAGTCGACTAGGCGTGTCCGATCATCACGTGAGACGGACTAGTCATCGTCGGTGAACATTCTCATGTTGATCGTATCTTCCATCGACTCGTGTTCGACCTTCGGTCTCCGTGTTCCGAGGCCATATCTGTACATGCTAGGCTCGTCAAGTTAACCCTAAGTGTTTTGCATGTGTAAAACTGTCTTACACCGTTGTATGTGAGCGTAAGGATCTATCACCCGATCATCACGTGGTGCTTGAAGCAGCGAACTTTATAGCGGTGCACAGTTAGGGAGAACACTTCTTGATATTGTTGTAAGGGTCATCTTATTTACTACCGTCGTTCTAAGTAAACAAGATGCATAAACATAATAAACATCACATGCAATTATATAGTAGTGACATGATATGGCCAATATCATATAGCTCCATTGATCTCCATCTTGGGGCTCCATGATCATCTTGTCACCGGCATGACACCATGATCTCCATCATCGTGTCTTCATGAAGTTGTCCGCCAGCGACTACTTCTACTTCTATGGCTAGCAGCGTTTAGCAATAAAGTAAAGTAATTTACATGGCGTTCTTCGGTGACACGCAGGTCATACAAAAATAAAGACAACTCCTATGGCTCCTGCGGTTGTCATACTTATCGACATGCAAGTCATGATTCCTATTACAAGAACATGATCTCATACATCACAATATGTCATTCATCATTCATCACAACTTGGCCATATCACATCACATGACAATTGCTGGAAAAACAAGTTAGGCGTCCTCTAATTGTTGTTGCATCTTTTACGTGGCTGCAATTGGGTTCTAGCAAAACGTTTTCTTACCTCGAATAACCTGGCGTGATCTTGTCAACTTCTATTTACCCTTCATAAGGACCCTTTTCATCGAATCCGCTCCAACTAAAGTGGGAGAGCGGACACCCGCCAGCCACCTTATGCAACTAGTGCATGTCGATTCGGTGGAACCGGTCTCACGTAAGCGTCACGTGTAAGGTTGGTGCAGGCGCTTCATCCCACAATACCGCGGAAGCAAGATAAGACTAGTAGCGGCAAGCAAGTTGACAAGATCTCGCCCACAACCAAATTGTGTTCTACTCGTGCAATGAGAACTACGCATAGACCTAGCTCATGATGCCTTTGTTGGGGAGCGTTGCGAGAAAATTAAATTTTTTCCTACGGTTTCACCAAGATCCATCTATGAGTTCATCTAAACAACGAGTCAAGGGGTGAGTTTGCATCTACATACCACTTGTAGATCGAGTGCGGAAGCGTTCAAGGGATGGTGATGATGGAGTCGTACTGCCGTGGTTCAGATCACCGATGACCAAGTCTTTGAGCAGACAGCACCTCGCGTTCAACACATGTGCAGTGCGGATGGCGTCTCCTCCGTCTTGATCCAGCAAGGAGGAAGGAGAGGTTGAGGAAGACAGCTCAGCGGCAGCACACGGCGTGGTGTTGTTGGTGCAGCGATACTCGGCAGGGCCCGCCAAGCACGTATGGAGGAGGAGAGGTGTTGGGGAGGGAGGGGCTGCGCCTTGGCAGGTGTTCAGCCTCCCTCACCCCTCTATTTATAGGGGAAGGGGCAGGGGCCGGCCCCTCTAGATGGGATCTAGAGGCGGCGGCGAGGAGGGGACTTGCCCCCAAGCAAGGCGCCCCTCTGGGTTCCCAACCCTAGGCGCATGGGCCCAGGGGCGCCCAGCCCTCCAGGGGCTGGCTCCTGCTTACGCAGCCCATGTGGCCCCCAGGAGGTGGCCCCTCGGTGGACCCGGAACCCTTCCAGTGGCCCGGTACAATACCGATATGCCCCCAAAACTTTCCGGTGTCCGTTTGACAACTTCCCATATATAAATCTATACCTCTGGACCCTTCCGGAACTCCTCGTGACGTCCAGGATCTCATCCGGGACTCCGAACAACATTCGGTAATCACATACAAGTCTTCCTAATAACCCTAAGCGTCACCGAACCTTAAGTGTGTAGACCCTACGGGTTCGGAGACCTGTGAGACATGACCGAGGCGGCTCTCGGGTCAATAACCAACAGCGGGATCTGGATACCCATGTTGGCTCCCCATGCTCCTCGATGATGTCATCGGATGAACCACGATGTCGAGATTCAAGCAACCCGTATCTGTTCCTTTGTCAATCGATGCGTTACATGCCGAGACTCGATCGTCGGTATCCCAATACCTCGTTCAGTCTCGTTACCGAGAAATCACTTTACTCGTGCCGTAATGCATGATCCGTGACCAAGCACTTGGTCACTTTGAGCTCATTATGATGATGCATTACGAGTGGGCCGAGATACCTCTCCGTTATCGGAGTGACAAATCGATCTCGATCCGTGTCAACCCAGAGACACTTCGGAGATACCTGTAGTGCACCTTTATAGTCACCCGATTCACGTTGTGACGTTTGGTACACCAAAGCACTCCTACGGTATCCGGGAGTTTACGATCTCATGGTCTAAGGAAGAGATACTTGACATTGAAAAAGCTCTAGCAAAGCGAACTACGATCTTGTGCTATGCTTAGGATTGGGTCTTGTCCATCACGTCATCCTCCTAATGGCGTGATCCGTTATCAATGACATCGATGTCCATAGTCGGAAACCATGACTATCTGTTGACCAACGAGCTAGTCAACTAGAGGCTTACTAGGGGCGTATTGTTGTCTATGTATTCACACGTGTATTACGATTTCCGGATAATACAATTATAGCATGAATAAAGACAATTATCATGAACAAGGAAATATAATAATAATGCTTTTATTATTGCCTCTAGGGCATATTTCCAGATATCATCATAATAGTTGTGGGAGAAAGTCTTCACTTTTTCTTCGCTTGTGTCATTTGCTTTTTGCGCCGTAACCATGGATAATCTTCATCGTTTATCAGGATGCTTGGGTCATCCTTGACTTTGAAGGGAGGAATTTCATGAAACTTTTCATACTTTTCAGACATGTCTGTCTTGCCCTCCACTCCCAGGATGTCCATTTTTCCTGAAAGAACTATGTGGAGCTTTGGCTCACCGTATGATGTATTCGCTTCGTTATCTTTTCTTTTTCTCGGTCTGGTAGACATGTCCTTCACATAGATAACCTGTGCCACATCATTGGCTAGAGATGAGCGGTTCGTCGGTGTACCCAAGATTTTTAGATCCTTTGTTGTCATTCCGTCTTGTGGGTCTACATACCCGCCTCTGACATTGGCCCATTTGCACTTAAACAAAGGGACCTTAAAATCTACTCCATAGTCAAGTTCCCATATGTCCACTATGTAACCATAATATGTGTCCTTTCCCTCTCGGTTTGCTGCATCAAGCGGACTTTGCTGTTTTGGTTGGTGCTCTTTTGATCTTGGTCAATCGTGTAAAATGTATTCCCATTTATCTCGTATCCTTTCCAAATCATTACAGATCGAAGATGGTCCCTGGACAACAAGTACAGCTCATCACAAACAGTGTTGTCACCTCGAGGCGTGTTTCCAACCAAGCTGCTGAAAGTCTGATATGTTCACATGTAATCCAGTCGTCGCCTTTGCTCCGGGTGTTTGGGCGTAGGCTGTTCTTGTGTTCATCGACATACAGGGTCACCAAGGTAGAGTTCGTAGAACTACATGGTGTGCTGAGACCAAGAATATCCGTCCCTGCATATTATTGAGTCCCTTCCAAGCGTTCCTTTTCGATCCTCTCCCCTCATACCGCGATTTAGGGAGACCTATCTTCTTAAGGCCAGGAATGAAGTCAACACAAAACCCAATGACATCCTCTTTTGATGGCCCATGGAGATGCTTCCTTCTAGCCTAAGCGATTCTGGACATATTTCTTTAGGACTCCATGCACCTCTCAAAGGGAACATATTGTGTAGAAATACGGGCCCCAGAATGACAATCTCGTCGACTAGATGAACTAGGGCGTGCGTCATGATATTGAAGAAGGATGGTGGGAACACCAGCTCAGCCCGACAAGACATTAGCCACATCACTCCTTAGCGTTGATACGATTTCTGGATCGATCACCTTACGAGATATTGCATTGATGAATGCACATAGCTTCACAATGGCTAATCGGACGTTTTCGGCGAAGCCTCATCAATGCAACGGAGCGATTGCGTCATAATCACGTGGCGATCATGAGACTTTAGGTTACGGAACTTTTCTCGGCATATTTATTATTCCCTTTATATTGACGAGAAGCCGGTCGGGACCTTCATCTTGAGCGAGCATTCAAAGAAGATTTCTTTCTCATCTTTAAATGAGGCGTAGCTGCCGGGACCTTCATCTGCTTGGAGGCATGCCCTCTTTTTCGTGCAAGCGTTGCAGGTCCTCCTGTGCCTCGGTGTATCTTTGTCTTCCCATACGCCCAAGAAGCCTAGCAGAGTTCACACAAGGTTCTTCGTCCGTGCATCACGTCGATCGAAAGCGAACCTCTAGGTCTTTCGATGAGTTGGTCCCAAAATATAGATTTCTTCTTCCACATGGGTGCGTGATTCTCGGCGTCATTGAACAGATAGTCCGCGGGACCCTTTCCAAACATTACGTGTAAATCATTGACCATAGCAAATGCGTGATCACCGATGCGCATGGCGGGCTTCTTCGGTGATCTGCCTGCGCCTTTGAAATGCTTGCCTTTCTTTCGACATGGATAGTTGGTCGGAAGAAATCGGCGATAGCCAGTACACATTCTTCCTGCAGCTTCCGGTATATACTATCGGTGTCAAGTAAAAAGTGCGTGCATCGTGGTATCCCTTGTTTATCATCACGAAAGGTTCTTGAGAGCGAGCCAATCGTTGATGGTCACGAACAACAACGCCTTTAGGTCAAATTCCTCCTTTTGTGCTCATCACGTCGTACACGTTTCCATTCCACAGCTGTAAAGTTCTTCAACTAATGGCCTTAGGTACACATCAATGTCATTGCCGGGTTGCTTAGGGCCTTGGATGAAATTGGCATCATAATGAACTTCCGCTTCATGCACATCAAGGAGGAAGGTTATACATACATAGAGTCACGGGCAGTGCTGTGATTGCTGCTCTGCTCCCGAAAGGATTAATGCCATCACGCTTAAAGCAAACCATACGTTCCTTGGGTCCTTTGCAAACTCATCCCGATACTTTATCTCGATTTTTCTCCACTGCGACCCATCGGTGGGTGCTCTCAACTTCACGTCTTCCTTACGGTCCTCACTCTGCCATCGCATCAACTTGGCATGCTCTCCGTTTCTAAGCAGGCGTTTTAACGTGGTATTATAGGAGCATACCACATCACCTTGAGGAACCCTCTTCACGGGAGGCTCGCCAAATCAACATCACGGGGTCATCTCGTTTGGTCTTATACCGTAATGTACGCATACCGGGCATGCGTTCAGATCCTTGTATGCACATGATGAGAGGATGCAGATCATTAGGGCATGCATGTATCTTCGCACCTCAATCCTAGAGGGCATCGACCTTCTTTGCTACGTATGTCTTTGTCGGGCAATTCGTTATCCTTTGAAAGCTTCTTCTTCAATATTTTCAGTATCTTCTCAAATCCTTTATCGGGCACAACATTCTCGCCTTCCTTTGCAGCAATTCGATGCGGTACCGAGCTTGGTGTTGCCATCTTATAATTGGGTACAACCCTTTTTGTGATCCTCTAACATGCGATCGAACTTCAGCTTCTCCTTTTGACTTTTCGCATTCGTCCTTGCATCGACAATGACCGGCGGAGATCATCATCATCGGCGCATCGTCTGGTTCCTCTTGATCTTCAGCAACCGCCCGTTGTTGAGCATCATCGTGCACATCGTCTGGTTCCTCGATGTTCATAGCATCACCGTATTCAGGGGCACATAGTTGTCATCGTACTCTTCTTCTTCGCCGTCTTCCATCATAACCCCTATTTCTTCATGCCTCGTCCAAACATTATAGTGTAGCATGAAACCCTTGTAAAGTAGGTGGGTGTGAAGGATTTTCCGGTAAAAGTAAGACTTTGTATTCCCACATATAGGGCATGGACAACACATAAAACCATTCTGCTTGTTTGCCTCAGCCACTTGAGAAAATCATGCGCCCTTAATGTACTCGGAGGTGTATGCATCACCGATACATCCATTCCGGTTCATCTGCGTGCATTATATATAATTAAGTGTGTCAAAAATCATTACAGAACATCATGAATAGATAATTAAGTGACCAAATTAATAGAAGTTCATGATCACATCAAAACAAAGTACATACATAGTTCTCATCTAACAACATAAAGCTCTGCGAGCATCTAAATTAATTAAACCATACATTGAAACTATGTAAAACATTTCAATGCGAAAACAAATGTGATCATAATCGCAACCAAGGTAACAACTGATCCAGCGGCATAATGATACCAAGCCTAGGTATAAATGGCATATTTTCTAATCTTTCTAATCTTCAAGCGCATTGCATCCATCTTGATCTTGTGATAATCGGCGAAATCCATAACATGCAACTCAATATCATCTTCTCCTCCTCAATTTTTTATTTTTCCTTTAAGAAATTGTTTTCTTCTTCAACTAAATTTAACCTCTCGACAATAGGGTCGGTTGGAATTTCGGTTCAACAACCTCCTAGATAAATAAAATCTATGTCACGTTGGTGGCATAATTTTCATAAACAATAAATGAACCAATAGTTATGAAAAGATAATATATACCACATCCGAATCATAGACAGGGGCGAGGGCGGCCGAGGCGGATACCAAAAGCATCGCACTATATAAGATGCAAGAATAAAAGTAAGAAAATAATACAAGTATCTATCTAAACATACAAGTAAGAATATTTTTCATTTGGAAAGAAGATAAGAACAAGAGGCTCACCACGGTGGTGCCGCGATGAGATCGGCGCGGGTGATCGGCGGGTGTGAAAGCGGGGCCAGGCGTAACAGACCGCTAAACCTAGACAAATATTGAGGAAAATGGAGCTTGGAGGTCGAGCTTGGACAGGAGAAAGCTTAAGTAGTGTGGCTCGGGCATTTCATCGAACACCTTGTGTGCATAGGAGGTGAGCTAGAGCACCACCAAGCCGTCTCCCCCTCGGCGGCCCGAAAAAACAAAGCAGTGTGCTCTGCTCTTACACGAGGGGTATATATAGACACCTCATTGGTCGGTTGGTGGCATGAACCGGGACTAAAGAAACCTTGGTCGGTTCAAGCCCTGACGGGACCAATGCTACATGACGCCGGCCCCCTGGAATCACGAACCGGGACAAATACCTCCATTGGTCCCGGTTCGTGGCAGAACCGGGACTAATGGGCTGACCCGGCCTGGACCATTGCCTCTTTTCTACTCCCTCCGTTCGGAATTACTTGTCTCGGAAATGAATGTATCTAGAACTAAATTACGTCTAGATATATTCATTTACTGCGACAATAATTCAAAACGAAAATCTCTAATGATTAGTCAGTTAGGTCTCCTCTCCACGGTTGGTGCTACTGTACTACTGTACGATGATGCGCGCCAACGGACTGTTCGTGTGCGTCTGCCACAAAATCTAGAAGCCCTTTCTTGAATTTGACGTGACCCCGACGGAATACGGCGGCCATGGGTGAACAGAGAATACATGCAACGCTGACTCGCTGAGCAGCAACTTTGTTGTATATTCCTCCAAAATGAAATTCTTGTTCACCGGGAAAAAAGCTCCTGGACCTAACGGAAAATTCCGAGCAAATATCTGGCGCGCGGATATCCTTGGCATCACATTCGGCGTTTCACTTGCACACATAGGAATAGTAATGGCAGGGAATATTCGATCTCTGACGCATATGCAGCCACGTTCACTAGCCGTGACGCTCGCCGCCGCACACGAGATTCCCTGGACGCCGGCTGCTTTCCCGCTCAGCTAGCGTACAAGACATGCACGCGGACTCCCGTCGGCCACGTCGGGCCGGCGACAAGTGGCGTCGCGGCAAGGCATGGACGGAGCATGCAGGTGGTGCTGGCCCATGCCGATGCGGCGACCAAAAGCGTGGCGGGCCCTTTTGCGGCGCGGGGCCGCCGAGGCCGAAAGGATGGAGATGGATGGATACGTTGCGTCCATGGCCAGCGTGAACCGGATCGCTGCTCACTCCATCCATCGTCCATCGTATTCATCATGCGTGCCGCCGCTGGGTTTGCTTGATTCCACTTCACTGCACTCCACCTCACAGCTCGGCCAAGTAACCCTACATGCATTTGCTTGGCCGTTCATTTTTTTCTCCGCCCAAAGAAGAAACAAGCGCATACCGCATACTGATTATGATGTTACTCTTGAACCTCCAAATTATTTCACCACCGGCAGTTCTGTGCCCGAGCTGTTGTGCGAGACTGCAAGTCATTCGCAGAATCAAACGTAGACGCACCAGATCTGGCTGAAGACGACGCGGAGAAAAGGAGCAGCAGCGTTCTTCGGACGTCTTGGTGCACATGAACCGAACGCTTTTCTGTGACATCCGGAAAGATGAACGACTTGCAAAAGTGCACTCCAAGTTAGACAGCCCGCACAAGTCAGAGTTCACCGTCGTACTTTAACTTGAGTCCCCGTCGTCAACCAATGATTGCATATAATTAATTATGCCTAATCACTTTGGTGCTTACCACTGCTTTTCTACTGCCAGCCGCCAAGAAACACCACTTGATAATGCTAATCTCCTTTCTGGCGTCTGTTGCGTTCAAGCAAAAGGCGATCCCCAACTCGCAAAAAAAAAAAAAAGTTAACCTTGTTGAACGCCGGTGCGCAGGCGAGGTAGGATCAACAAGATAGAGTAGAGAGGATCTTTGGCAGATATTAGATTGACGGGCACCATCGCACGTACTCGATATGTATGAGCCACATGAGCTAAAATGGGACAAGTTTGAGTTAGATGAAGCGGCCGAGCCTACTTTTACCTGAAGTTGACATTGCGATTGGATGCAACAGCCAGCAAATATTAATTCCCTGAGTGGAGAAAGCTTTCAGCTAACTCATTTCGAGTTCCATACGCTGAACCTCCAGAAGAAGAATTGTTCCGTGCACTTGAACAGTATGGGCGTAGACTTTGATCATTTGTTGAAAGTGGTATGGAACTCTGAACAATAGGCCTTGGAGGATGTCAACTCAAAGCGGTTGCTTGCCAATTGTGCGCAGTCGAAAGGAAGGTGTGTGTTCTTTGCTTCGCTTTGTGTTCCAGGCAAGGCAACACAGTCAACGTCCAAATTAATCTTATTATTTTTTATTTACGTCCAAACTAATCTTTCTGTAAGAAAGGGAGTCAACGTCCTCACCGAAATAGCGCAGGTACATAGAAAAGGGGGTCTGAACTTTGACCTCGAGGCAGCCAGCGTATATCGTCGTTGACATTTAAGCTAAGCTTGAGGTCGGCGGACAGTGGTTTAGACGAGAAGACGCTGACCAACTAAAATGACCGTGTAGTAGGAGTAGTACCTTTTTTTTATTGCATTCAGTACCGAACTTCTTTTAAGATGCTGTCAAACAAAAGGAACTTCCAATGATAAAATTTTATGTGAAAAAATTATTTTATACTGAGATGGAACTTGGAAGGAGTAGTTATAGGATGGAGATTATTGTGTTGGCATCAGTGTGATTGGGAGATCGTCTCGATGGGATGGGGACGCGGTAGAGATGTGGCCTTTTGGGTTGGCCGACTCAGCGAGACTCATCGAAGTCTGAACGCCCAGATGGTTCGTTCCATTGGCATAAGCTGCTTGCAAGTTGGGAGGCTCAGTGCTCCCCTAACCTAATTTCGGAGGGGTATTTTTGTCCCCTTGAGTCTGTTTTTCCTGGCCGCCGTGGCCCAGATTCAAACCCTGTCTAGCCCTGCCAAGCCCTGTATAGCCTAGACCGTATCGTCTGGTACCCTGGACCAAAAAAACATCACACGACCCCGACCACGTAGGACCTGCGGATCAATCATTCACGCAGCTCCATCAATCTCGCAAGCATTCACGCAGCTCCATAATTCCGCGGTAGATCTCCAGCGGCGGCGGCTATCTCATCGTCGGCGATCTCGTCGGACAACGGCGGCAACAGCGTCGTGAATCTCCAGCGCTCACAGGTACCGCATCCCGCATCCCCCCGCACCCCTGTAGTCTCGCTCGCGGCAACATCGAACGAACTGTCGACGTCAGAGATAGTGGTCAAAATAATGGGGCGGGTAACCTACCTACCCGCCGGCGCATGCGATCGTCTTGTTCGATAGTGCTGCTCCTCCTGATCTGGTTTTCTTGATGTAGTGTTGGCGTGGCGTCGGTTGCCGTCGGCTGTGTCCACCAGGACTATCGTTATTTGATGTGGCGGCTAACCTAGGTATCCGTGGCGAGAGGTAATCACAGATCTAGCTAGGTTTTGTAGTGCTGCTCCTCGCGGTTGAAAGTGATCACGACGGGTGCCGTGGCCATCTTCCTGACTTGATTTGGCAGATCTGAACGGCCTCGGTCGGGGTTGTTTACATAACATCCGTGATCGTGTGCTATATGTTGATATTTCATCATTGATAATGTTTTCATCATTTGTTGTAGGAAATGGCGGACGAGGAGTTAACGATATGATGGTAGACATGGAGTTTGGAGAACTGATGAAAGACTGGATAGAAGATTGGTCGGATGATGAAAATTCAGATCTTGGAGATCAGTCGAGAGAATGGGAGCGAATGGGAAAATTTTAATGTGAGTGGCATTATCATGTTGTAATTTTTGAGTGCGATCCGACAACATTATATTTTGTGTTGAAAATTTGTAGATGGATGAGCATGATGATGGTCAGGAAAACAATTGAGACTCTCAAATGAAGATTACATTAGTCGAATGCGTAAGTGAAAAATTTTATTGGCATGCAAATTGAATTCATTCTGGAATATTATATGATAAGTAATTATGTATTTGTGTTGTATTTTTCAGTTCATTTCGAATGTCATAATCGTCACGACTATTATGGTGAATCCGGCGGAGACAGGCCTTCGACAAATCATTAGATGCACCTGATTACGGGGATTATGATGATCGTCGGTCATCATGAGTGAGGTATTTGTGTAATCAATGTTCTATGGAAGTAATGTTAAACCATAGAAAACTGTTTTCATGGCTATGTTTTGATTGTGTAGGTGACAGAAGATGGTGGGGTAAAGATTGTCCAAGATACTGCCAGTGCAGATGATAAGAGGGATATGTTCATGCATATAATGAACATGACTTTTATGACTCACGGTGCCGTGTATGATTTCTACAACAGCTATGCTAGAGTTAATGGTTTCAGCATTAGAAAGAATAAGGTCAGGTATATCAAAACCGAGTCACATCATATGCATTAAAAGGCGGTTTGTTTGTTCGGACAAAGGAAGCGTGACAGCAAGTTGCTAACGAGGAAGGGCACAGCCGTAGGCTCAGAGCCGAGACACGCTGCTTTTGCGAAGCACACCTGAACGTCAAGCTTGACCAAAAGCGTGGGGTTTGGTATGTTGCAAGTTTTGAGGACAAGCATAGCCATATGTTGGCAGGACCGGACGAGGTACCTTTTCTTTGGTCCCACAAAAAAATCTAAGAGTTCCAGAAGCATGAGATAATGTCCATGGGAGCTGCAGGGATTAGAATTCACGACATGGTGGATTCCCTCATCAGCAAACATGTATGGTATGGCGGTGTTGGTTTTACCAGGCGTGAAATATACAACCTTTGCGCCAGGGAGAAGAGGAAGCTGCTTTCAAAAGGTGATGCTGCCACAGCCATAGGCATCATGGCCAGTAGGAAACAGAGGGATCCTTGCTTCTTTTTGAGTACATGCTAGATAAGGAAGGACACTTGAATAGAATGTTCGGTGTGACTCCAGTCTCGTCATGACTATGAGGACTTGGCGACGTGCTTATATTTGACAGCGTACAAGATGAACCGCTATGGTATGCAATGCATACCTTTTGTTGGTCTTAACAATCACGGAAGACCACTGTTTTTGGTTGTGCCATAGTTTGGACGAGACCGAACAGACATCGTCTGACTGCTGTAGACTTTTTGAGGTCCATGTGTCAAAAGATGTCGAAGAGTGTAATCACAGAGCGCCGCCGCTGCGATGATCAAGGCAATTCGTGAAGTCTTGCCAGACGTGTGGCACCGTATATGTACGTGGCATATAGAAAAAAAATATGAAGATTCACCTTAGTCACAAGTCCTTGAAGGAGTTCCGAACTCTTCTGTACTACAGCACGTCCACGGCCACGTTTGAGGAGAGATGGCACGCGTTTACCAAAAGATGGCAGTCGGAAAAAACTGTAACATGGTTGAGACGGATGTATAAGAAGAGGATACTGTGGGCCGTGGCTTATCTGACATAGGGGTTTTGGCTTGGCATGAAAAGCAACCAGCATAGTGAAAGCCTGAACTCATGCCTTCACCTCCACCTAGACGGTGAAATGACCCTGGTTGATATGATTTTGCATCATGAGAACGCCGTTATGCGTATCCGTGAAAGCGAGCGCGAGATGACTGCGGCCTCCTGAGTTTACGGTGCAGATTACTAGCTCGAGGAACTTGAGATAGCTGCTTCTCCGTCTTCACTCCAGCAAACTTCTATATGTTGCAAGATGATCTTAGAAAATTGACTGCATGGAGATTGTAGAAATTAAGCTGGGAGGCGGATCACAGCAGTACATCGTGGCCTGGAAGAATAACCGAATAGCCATTTTGGGTGCAGTATACACCAGTAAATTCCATGAGAACCTATCGGTGCAGCTGCGAGAAGAATGATTCGAAAGGGTCTACCTTGCAAGCACATATTCCACGTACCGAAGTACTTGAACATATCTGAAATACCAAAGTGTTCAGTTCTTGTTCGGTTCATGAAACAAGCAAGGTTGGGACTGCCCGCGAGGCGCACAAGCGATCTGTTGGGATATAGTTGGACTGGGGCAGAGGAAAGAATGAAATATAGCCAGGTCAGTGTGTTAGCGTCAGAAGCTATGCATGCGGCATGCAAACACCCAGCTTGTGGGATCAGTTACAGGATAGTTTGAAGGTTGTGATAGCTAAGAGTCATGAGTATGATCTGCTACAGGGAAATTTGGGCAAGAATACAAATGACTTGATGAGGTGTGCAGTTGAATATGTAGCGATGGTGAAGGCAACATGGTCGATTAAAGATCCTATGAAAGTGTCAAGCAAAGTTGCAACAAAGGTAGATGAGAACCGCCCTGTCTCGAAAAATGGTAGACCACTCTCTTTTGATGAGTTGAAAACCGGTCTTGGTAGCTTGCAAATTGCTAGGACACACTAAACATAGCAAGAAATGCAAACTAAATCAGAAGTAAGTGTTTGTATGCATTCTGGATTATTGAAAATTTTATCATTCATTGACTTATCTTCTCTTTTATGATGTGCAGAAAAGTGGAGAAGGAAGAAGAGTAGAACACTCGCTTCAATTTTTTACGGATGGATCGAGTGAACATGACAGTATATCCTTTTCACATTATGGCATCAAATTTAGTTCGACGTTTAACATCGAGTGTTTGGTTCCTATATATTGTAGCAACTCGATCGACACTTTATTAGTGGGAGTGTCAACCTTTTACATCTCTAAATAAACAACAAAATCTGACCTAAATAAATTAGTTATACATAGTAGAAAGAATATTGTACATTTCCCTCCCCGTCATTATTGACATTAAATAAGTAACTTACCACTCCCACCACATTCACCCACCTACCTCGCGCGGTTCTAACTCCCTCTTATCCCCACCTACAGTAGATCAGAAAACCCTTGCGGCGACCGCTGCAGCCGCCTCCATGGAGAAAAGCCTCGGCTGCGAGAGGCGATGATGGAGCTTCGCCGGCGATGGCGAGGTGGCGCGCGGTTGGCGGAGGTGTGCGGCTGGTTCCCAGCACGGAGATGTTGGTCAACCACGTGTGTGGCCTCGTCAAAGTCCTCACCTGCGCCGAGAAAAAGCGTGCCTTACCCTACGGCGCGGCATCCGCCCGCTCTCCTCCTCGTCCGGGCAATGCGAGAGGCCCGCGCTGGCGACTCCCCTATTCAGCGTGCAAGGTGGTGGATGTGGCGCTCCACTACCATGACCTGCGGCCAGATCCGGCCGCGCGTCACGTCGGCGGAGCGCGTTGGCGTCGAGCTTCGCTCTCCGTGCGCCGTGAGCCGGACTACCAGGTCCGCCCGTGCGAAGCCGGTCTGCCGTTGGGCTCGACATCGTGGAGGGCGGCGTGGATGAGTCTGCTCATCACGATGACCATGAGGAGCGAGGAGGGCGTCGTGCAGATGGTAGCGCCGGTGCGCCGTCGAGGGTGGCAAGACAATGCCCATCGATGTCGAGCTCCTTCCCTCGACCACGACATAGTGAAGGTGGAAGAGAGGAGGTGGCTCAGGATTAGGTGGCGCAGTTGTCGAGCAGGGGGCGGTCAAGAAGAAGGCCTCTTCGTGTGTGGTGTGCCGCTCACGCCATACCTCAAATTTCTAAAGAAGTGAAGATGGGCACGATTCTTTGAAGGAGGAGGAAGTTGCTGGTTATCTTAAGTTAGGTATGCTGTTATATGTTTCAGCATATAAGTTAGCATTATTTTGGGCTTGATGTTGGTTAGGTATGCTTTTCTCCATGTAATTATATAATTTATGCAATCGGTATGGTTTGGTCGAGTTCTTTGTGGCTGAAGAACTGAATATCTACTTACCCTAAGTGTAAAGTTCAGTTAAATTTCAGAATATTGAATATGTACTGTTTTTTGCTTGAGTGTTGAATCAAAGGTGTAGGTGCTGCTAGATGTTGCTCCTATGTTGCAACAAGACAATGAACTGGGCTGCTGCACAAATCAGTAGTGTTGCTATGTGATGTGCCCATGTGCATCACTTACCAAATATAGAACATGCCAAAAGTGTAGTGTCGCCAAATGTAGAACATGCCAAAAGTGCATTGTCTACCAATCATGATGGCCTCATGTTATTTCTGCTGCAATGTCTGTTACACTTTGTCCATAAACTGAATAGCAAATAATTCATCGGCATTTCATCATGTCAATTACAATGATGTCAATAACTTTATGAACAATCTACTTGGTAACTATGACAACAATCATAATGGCCAGCTGGCCAAGATACAGAAGACCTCAAAATCCTAAAATCCTATCCCTATAGAGCCATATTTCCTTGTGCATCTTAACCATTGCCCTCTTTTCTTTCTCATTCCTTTTAATTTCGGCTTCATATTCTCTAATCTTAGTATCCAGTTTCTTGTTCTTCATGGCAAGATACTTAATGACTGACTTTGCTTTGCTATCCTACTCCCCATCAACCCATTCAACATACTCAGAAGTGACATCATCCTAAATAAATCATGAGCAATTCAAGTCAATTTATAATTGAACTTGTCACTGCAAGCGTTAAACACTGAACTTTTTTGCAGCTTGACCGCAGTAGCAGTACTAGTTTGAAGATCATGCTCGATAGACTAGCCTCAAAATCACATCCCACTAATGCGCTGTCAAAATTATGCGCATTTATCAGAACCAGACCACCGGAGTTTTCGATGACCAAATAGATGGAGCTGTAAGGGCCACAGGTCATGATTTGTGGGCGACAATGCTGGGATGTAAGAACAACGGTAAATAACTTACCTTTTGCCACCAAAGTGTAGCTTGAAGAAACACTAGCCGTCGGTTCTCCGACCCTCCGCCACGAAACCCCCTCCCATGTTCCACTCGATCCGCCGCTGCCTCCTCTTCCCTTGAATCCGCCCCACCTGCTTCCAGGACCGAGGTTCGACCTAACTTGATCGCCACCGCTCTTCTCTTCGCCGCCCCGCCGCCCGATGCCCAGCTTCGCTGTCATGCTTTCGCCGTCGAGATTTGGGCGCAAATGGAGAGAGAGGGCAAAGGATTTGGAAGGAAGCGAGAAAAGGGAAAGATCGGTGTGAACACGGCAAAATGGGCTTGTGTATCGCTGCCGGCATGATAGGCCGCCTATGGGGCCCCTCACGTGGTTAGATGGGCGTTCTGACATCACGGTGAGTACAAAAAAGTTAATTATCGTACAATAAAAAAATAGCGGGTTTGTGAAACAAAATAGCAAACATGATGCCTGATAACCGCGATAGAGCCAGCGAGCTGACATGACTAATTTTCATCTGTGTAATACGTTTTGGCTCGATATATTTACTTAGCTAAAATGACTACTTCTCATAATCATCTGATGAGGGGGAATTACCAGGATATTATGCAAGATGATGACATGCAGATAGCTAAGGCAGAAGGCTAAGCTTGATAGAGTTTAAAAAAAAGTAAAGAATGTGAAAATTTTAATATGAAACTTGAGTAGTTGAAGAGAAAAATAGAATGTGAATACTATGAATGTGATAAATACAATTATAAAAATTTGGAGAGCGAGAAAATATTAAGCAAGAACAATTGATAGTTGAAGCCAAAACTTTATTGGTACGACCAAATTATCTTCTCGAGCGAATTGTATGACCGAATTGTATAGTCTGAGCCTATTGTCGACAAACACATACACATGTATGTGTCACAATATTCGAGATGCCATGTTTATTACATAAAATGATAGAAACCCTAAGATAATCATGTAAATCCGAACCTTGACCGAACTAAATCAAACCACTAAAACTTGACTCTTGCATGCCGCATGAATTCTTCAGTCGCCTTTTCCTTCGATTTCACGAATTTTGTACTTCACACACTCCATCGTGTTCGAAGGTGACATAATCAACTCGGCGACGAAACGTCTTCTCCTTGCGTCAACGCTGGCCTGCAAAAAATGACATACAGGTTACATGAACCGAATTTTGTACACGACCATAGTAGCTAGTCTACAAACGTAAATAACAGCATACTTGTGAAAAATCGCGGGTCATTCGGTCCCTGTCCCAATGCTCTAGACATTCTGTGACAAAAAGGCCACAAGAGTTCCTGGTATATATGCAAACATTAGCGGTGGGCAATACGAACATGTGTATTGTTGTTTGAATGTGCATGATGTCCTACTAACTCACCCATCCTCTTGCTGGGGCATGTCATACTCCTTTATAGGCCACTTACTTACATGGGATATTTCCTTGGTGTAATAAGATTTTCTTGGAGCATATCGTTTGCTATAGCCATTCTCTATAAAGAGGATAGTGTTAAAGAATCATAAACAACATGTAAGACCAATGGTACAAATGTTGGTTATATTACCAGTCTTTCACAGTCTTTTACTGTCAGGTCCAGAGGATAGAGTGAATCGAGAACTTGGAATTCTTGCTTGATCAAGTGCATGACCACGGTCATCCAGTGGGCATTTTCGATATTCAACGCGATATCGTCTACAGTGCAAAAAACCATTATGGATCAAGCGAAATACTAGATGAAATGTCCTGAAGTGAAGAATTACAAACATAAGTACCTTATCACGCACAGTATACTCTTGCATGACTATTAACTTCTCCAGCTTTGGACAGAGCACTATCCATGTTGCAGCTCGGCAATGGATCGTCTCGTGTGATAGCCACGATCTACAAGGAATTTGGACCTCCCGTTGGACAGAGGTAGCGATCATAACCAACGCGCAGCTCAAATGTCCCATATAAGCATCAATAACCTTCATAGAATATCAGGGCATTACATGTTGAAAGTTGAGACATAGATTATTGAGAATTTTAATAACAGGACATGCAAGTAGTACTTACATCGTCCGACAGCCATCTATGAGTTAGTACCGGTCGAATCCTTTCGGAAGTCAGAGATATGCCACGCCCTTCACTGTAGTAAACTTTCTTCCCCTTATTCTTGTCGGTGCTAGCAGCTAACTCGACAAATGAAACAACTGCATCAATTATTTCCGGCTTCAACTCATCTGCCACAACCTCCGGCTCATCAATTTCAGAAAAGAGAGCTGCATGAAATAATATGAACGTCAACAATGGTGATCATATGCAATAAACCAAGAAAGTTAATTCGATACCTCTACTAGCAGAGCGGGTGCGGAGGTTTCGACCACGGTTGATGCGCCTGCTGGGCTTGTCAAGTCGTGGGGATTCAAATTTCTTGGGAGCAGTCCGCTTCCGCTTACGGACATAACTTCCTCATCCTTATCATTGTTGCACCCTTTTTCCGTTCGCCTTAGCCATTAACTTGCTGACAGAAGATGGACAAATGTCTATGTCCGATGAAGGTGCTTGTGTAGAATTACCAACGACCCAGGGTTTTCGGGTGTAGCGCCACATTCATCATTACGCTTAATAGGTGAAGCTTCCTTGTGTCCATTCATCTTCGGTGGGGTTTTCTGTTTGGCAAACAAAATCGTGTGAACATTTCAGCCCATAAAAAATTAAAGGAGAAAATTATAGACAGAAATATATATACATAGTACCTCAGTGCGGTTTTATGGTTAGGAACCACTTCATCGAGGCTGCGTCGAGGTCAATGATAGGCTCTCCGTGTGAGTCTATGTCATCCTTGTACACAAATTCCTTCTTTTCATATGGACCGTTCTCGAGCGAATCCAGTTCTTGATTCACATCATTGTCCACGGATGGCATGGCAGCAGCCGGCTTGTACATGACACCTGATTTGTTCATCTTCTCCAACAACCTCTGCAATAGAAACATAAAGTTAATAATGCTTGCATGGTTTAAAACAAGGAACAAACTGTAAACTATAATGTTATGGTGTGACACCTCAGCAACTTGATCAGGATTTGCCTCATCAGGTGTGTATGAAGTGCATGCACGCTTCATTAAACTCCATCAAATCTTCCGACATTGGGGATGTAAATCGACTTCTTCAGCGTTTCCATTTGCAGGTTTGGTTTTGGCTTCATGGTAGGCGCATTATATGGGATTTTGGGCTCTTGCGCCATATACTCTTGGGTGATATTATTTTCGATCTGCATGCGATATTGAAGTACATGTGATGAATTAAAATAAATATTATTTAGTTACAAAACATTTAAGAAAGACATAACACAATGACTTACCTTGGCGTTACCACGGCGCGCCCATTGTCATAGTCAAACCGATCTCTCCTAGTGGCTGCACCTTGGTCCAGTTCCTCATAAGAGGTTGTATGGACAAGTTGGGATTATAAGGCATGTCGCCTTGACAGTTGCACCTTCTCCCGTACAAGTACTACAAAAAAATATAAAGATTTAGAGTTAGTACAATACATCACATAAAATTGCAATGATATAATAATTGACATTATGCAACAGGTCTCATATGTGTACACTGCAGAGCCAAATTGCCTTTCGGCCATTGGCGGAGGTGTTTACCTTTCTTGACTATGCGAAGGTGATCGAGCAGAACACATAAGGTGAGCGCATTCTAGTTAATCTTTGAAATATGTTTCACATCATGGACCAAAGCATAGTACTGCTTTGGCACAATCTTCTTTCGACATGGGAGCAATAATTGTTCCTAACAGGACAAGGACTAATTTCGAAGGAAATGCGTAAATACGTGGCTTTACTTTTAATTATGTCCTCAATGAGATTATCTACCACTATGTTTTCGATGTCTTCTTGAGAAATTGTGGCGGCACCGCTCCTACTGTTGGGGGCGTGGTAATTTCAAAAAATTCCTACGCACGCTAGATCATGGTGATGATATAGCGAGAGAGAGAGTGTTGTCTACATACCCTTATGAACCGTGGCGGGCGTTAACTGCTTGGTTGATGTAGTCGTCGTCTTCACGGCCCGACCGATAAAAGCTGAAACTCGGCACCTCCGAGTTCTAGCACACGTTCAGCTCGATGGCGTCCCTCGAACTCCGATCCAGCCGAGTGTCGAGGAGAGTTCCGTCGGCCACGGCGGCGTGGTGGCGATCTTGATGTTCTACCGTTACGGGGCCGCCTAAGCACCGCTCGATATTATCGAGGTGGACTATAGTGGAGGGGCACCGCTTTGCGGCTAAGAGATCCAAGAGATCAATTGTTGTGTCTTTGGTGCTAGCCCTGCCCCTCTATTTATATGTTGAACCCGGGTGAAACTTGGAGCAAAAGCCTCCTCAAAGTCGGTTTTGCCCGAAAGGCAAAGTCCCACTCGGACTCAGGACCAGCGCCACAATCCTTGGCGTCGGCCCGAACGCCATGGGCCTCGGCGTCGGCCGGGGCGAAGCTTGAGGTCTCCGGCGTTTGGCCCCGGCCTCATAAAACTCCTTTTGCACCGACCTAAAGCCTCATGGGCTTGACCCTTAGCCTAAACACATCATCCAATACATGAATCTTTCGTCTCGACCATTTGAGACTCCTCGTCATATCCCCGATCTCATCAGGACTCCGAACTCCTTGGTACATCAAAACATGTAAACTCATAATATAGCATCATCGAAACCTTAAGCGTGCAGACCCTACGGGTTCGAGAACTATGTAGACATGACGAGAACTATTCTTGGTCAATAACCAATAGCAGAACCTGGATGCCCATATTGGTTCCTACATATTCTCTGAAGATCTTTATCGGTCAAACCGCATAACGACATCTGATGTTCCCTTTGTCATCGGTATGTTACTTGCCGAGATTCGATCGTCGGTATCAATACCTAGTTCAATCTTGTTACCGCAAGTCTCTTTACTCGTTCCGTAATGCATCATTCCGTAACTAACTCATTAGCTACATTGCTTGCAAGGCTTATAGTGATGTGCATTACGAGAGGGCCGGAGATACCTCTCCGACAATCGGGTGACAAAACCTAATCTCGAAATCGCCAACCCAACATGTACCTTTGGAGACACCTGTAGTACTCCTTTATAATCACCCGATTCGTTGTGACGTTTGGTAGCACCAAAGTGTTCCTGCGGTAAGCAGGAGTTGCATAATCTCATAGTTACAGGGAACATGTATAAGTCATGAAGAAAGCAATAGCAATATACTAAGCGATCAAGTGCTAGGCTAACGGAATGGGCATGTCAATCACATCATTCTCCTAATGATGTGATTCCATTAATCAAATAACAACACATGTCTATGGTTAGGAAACATAACCATCTTTGATTAATGAGCTAGTCAAGTAGAGGCATACTAGTGACTATATGTTTGTCTATGTATTCACACATGTATTATGTTTCCGGTTAATACAATTCTAGCATGAATAATAAACATTTATCATGAAATAAGGAAATAAATAATAACTTTATTATTGCCTCTAGGGCATATTTCCTTCACCTTCATGTCCTCTCCTTCTTCAATCGGAATGTCGAAGCAGAGAGTCCTTGGTTCTCGAGGTTAAAGATGCACTCGGCGTCGACCGCTTGGCGTCACCTCCCCAACCTGCTCTTGTATAATGAATCTGGACTTGCTGGCATCAAAATTCTCCATCATATACCTAATCAGTAGGGTACAGATCTTAATAGATGGTATCTGCAGCATGCTGCGCAATGTTGTATCAGCCACTCTGGCGCGTTGACCGCTCGATAGGCGACAACAAGCTGCACCATTTTCAGCGGCGCACACTATTTCTCCATTCAGCTCGTCCATCCTGTAGAATGAGAATATAAAACTTCATGACATTAGCCAACACTAATGCAAAAATAACAATAGACATGCAAAAATATAAAACTTTCTGGCAGTAGCAAACAAAAATGCAAAAATAACACTAATGCAAATATAAAACTAGCACCATGTATACAGCAACATGCACCCACGTGTGTGCTAATATGAGGCAATAAAAAATAACTAAAATTGGTAAGTGAATTTACTTGCATCTCATCAAGTTCTTTGAGTATCAGATAAATTATTAACAGGGTGACAAATTGATCAGTTGTAAATAACTGCAGTCTATATCAATGGTACCTATTTGAGCTTCATCAACATCTAATGCTTATAACTCTTTAATGTTCTATGCGTACAATAATATAATTGGATCGTGTGACAAAAATATAAGTGGATCATGTGACAAAAAATCTATTGCATCATGTTTCTCAAGAAACAACATCTTATTCTACCATGATATGAAAGATTTAGTTCATATACGTATACGGTGAGAAACGCATCTAGTCGAGTTGATACTAGCTAGTTGAAAATATGTGGTAAACCTAAGTCCATGAAAGCAACAAGGCGGAGGAACAAGCTTGCTATGAAGGCGCGAGTAAGGAGGACAACTTACTTGATCGGTCGGCGAAGATGAAAGAAGTCGGCGATGCGTTGTCGGCGTAGTTAAATGAGGCGGCCAGCCGTGTGGGCGACCTTGATCTTCTCGGGGTTTTGTGGCGTGTGGGATCGGCGGGACGGAGCTGTCGACGACTTCGCTGGCAGGAGGCGATCTAGGCGATGACATGTGCGAGGAGGCGTCTCCTAGGTCGTCGTAACTTCCTGTGGCCAATCTCGCGATCTATATTTTCCTCCGTCGAATCGAGGCTGAGCGTGCTCCTCAATCGTAGGGATTAGGAACATATGGATTAGCACGATCCGAAATTGTGTAATAGAGCAGCAACTTCTCCCGTGATCGGCGTGCATGTGATCGGCGCATGGAAAGCGGCGTGGTGGGCCCCACAATATGGATCGACAGTTATTTCTGGTGCAGGCGGCCCACCTACCTCTACATTGTTTCTTCCTCAAAATAAATATCATTGGTTCTTCCCTCAATAAAAATATCTGTGACACCTATTAGTTATTGTATACTTGTATATGTTCAACAATATTTATAGTATCTCTATCATTTATGCAATATTATATATTCAAATGTCTGTTCCTCTTTCCCTTTTAATTTTGTTTTTTTTGTTATTTTATGTTTTCTCCTTCTTATTCCTAATTGTTTTTCACGTTTCATAATTCCATATCACTTCTTCTCATAGTTTTCAAATTCATTTCAAATATGTATGATTAAATGTTATCCTATTTATGACTTGCTAATTGGTGGGACCGGCAACAAAAACCACTTTCAGACCTGCCCTCTGGCAGACCCGAATGGTTCTGCTTGTACATGGTGCATGTGGAGGCATGCATGAGATAACCCCAACTTTTGGGACCATGTGGGCATGGCCAATGTGGTCCCCTAGGCAAAGTGTGCACAAATTCGGACACAAAACACACTGGCTGTGTCACGTGGGGGCAGTGTTGTAGGGTTTTGTCGTGAAAAAACCCTAGAAAATGCATCGAGTGTCGGAAATGAACGATACTTGTCATGCATGCATGCCATGATCATCCTTGGGTATGCATAAAGTTTGGGATCATTTGCTGGGACCGTGAAGGAAAACCATTTTCAGACCTGCCCTCCGGCAGACCCGAATGGTCCTGCTTGTACATGGTGCATGTGGAGGAATGCATGAGATGACCCCAACTTTTGGGACCTTGTGGGCATGGCCAATGTGGTCCCCCAGGCAAGGTGTGCACAAATTCGGACACAAAATGCACGTTGCGTCACGTGGGGGGTAGTGTTGTAAGGTTTTGTCGCCGGAAAAACCTAGAAAATGCATCGAGTGTCGGAAATGAACGATACTTGTCATGCATGCATGCCATGATCATCCTTGGGTATGCATAAAGTTTGGGATCATTTGCTGGGACCGTGAAGGAAAACCACTTTCAGACCTGCCCTCCGGTAGACCCGAATGGTCCTGCTTGTACATGATGCATGTGGAGGCATGCATGAGATGACACCAACTTTTGGGACCTTGTGGGCATGGCCAATTTGGTCCCCCAGGCAAGGTGTGCACAAATTCGGACACAAAACGCACGTTGCGTCACGTGGGGGCAGTGTTGTAGGGTTTTGTCGCCAGAAAAAGCCTAGAAAATGCATCTAGTGTCGGAAATGAACGATACTTGTCATGCATAAAGTTTGGGATCATTCGGTGGGACCGGCAAGGTAAACCTGCTTCTAGTACATGGTGCATGTGGAGGCATGCATGCGATTGTCCCAACTAGATTTGATATAATAATATTTCAAGTATGAAACAGAAAAGAAAGTTTATTATTAGGAAAGACAACCATGAAAAGTGAAATAAAAGACAACATTATATCATACATTATTTAAATGTATAACCGTCAGAACAAAGAAAAAGGAGAATATAGAAAACAGAAGAAAAATTTGAATGAATAAGTGCAATAAAAGACAACATATTATCTTACATTTAAAAATAATTCAAATTTAAAAAGATAAGATCTATTAGAATGAAGAAATGAAATAAAAGACAACATATTATCTTATATTTTGAAAATATTTCAAATATAAAAAGAGAACAAATATTAGAATGAAGAAGTGAAATAAAACAGAACATTTTATCTTACAAACTAAACATATTTCAAATATAATAAAGATAAGAAATATTAGAATGAAGAATTAAAATAAAACACACCATTTTAGTTTATACTTAGTAAACATTATCAATATAAAAAAGAAACGAATAAATGAAATAAGCAACAAAATTTGGCATACTTTTTTATTTTTTTAAACACTGTTAGAAATAATATAGAAAAAACAAATTTGATTTTAAATATTAGAAATACAAACAAGAAAATAAATTTTGGAGTTAAGAAGTGAAAAACAAAGTAATTTATAAAATAGATCGGTCTTGCATGAATAATGCCTGCCAGGCCAGCCATGAATTGGGCCCAAGCGGAGCTGTGAGGCTCAGCGGCAGCCTGGCAGTGGGGTGGTGGGAGTTTAGTCCCACCTCGCCAGCGAGAGCGCCCCACTTGGTTTATATACCCGCTGCGACTTCCTCCCAAGCTCCTATCATATGCAGGCAGTACATTGCCTAACTCTCGTCCCCTCTGTCCCGTGGGGCCCACTAGCAGCAGAGATATTCTGCACCACGGGCCTGCATCTTGGCCAATGAACTGTTGGGTTCCTAGTCGTATGCAGGCCGTGGTGTATGAATTATCCTGCTCTGGAGGTAGGCACTTTTATTTTGCATATTGCCATGTGTTTTGATCTTCAAATCACAAACTAAATTATACGTGCTCACTTGCATTCAATACACATTTTTTTGCATATATGCCAAGTTAATGTTTTGACCTTCAAATCACCTAATAAATTTTACATATGCTCACTTACATGTAATACACATGGCTATTAATGGGATTTCAATAAAATGAGGCCGTGGTGTATGAATTCTCCTCCTAGATGCATGACATGGTCATGGTAGGTGTGCATAAAGTTTGGGATCATTTAGTGGGACCGCAAAGAAAACCTCTTTCAAACTTGCCCTCCAGCAAACCCGAGCAGTCCGGCTTGTACATGGTTCATGTGGAGGCATGCATGAGATGACCCCAACCTTTTGGGAGCACGTGGGCATGGCCAATGTGGTCCCCAAGCAAGGTGTACAATTCGGACACAATATGCACGTTCGCCATGTCGAGGCACTGTTCTAGGGTTTTATCGCTGCAAAGCGCCTATAAAATGCATCGAGTGTCGGAAATGAGCGATAGTTGCCATGCATGCTTGCTATGCTCATCGTAGGGTGTGCATAAAGTTTGGTATCCATTGGTGAGACCGAGAAGAAAAACCTTCTTCTAGTACATGCTGCAAGTGGAGCACACATGCGATTGTCCCAACTAGATTTGATTTAATAATATTTCAAGTATGAAACAGAAAAGAAAAATTATAATTCGAAAGACAACCATGAAAAGTGAAATAAAAGATAACATTATATCATACATTATTTAAATTTATAACTCGAGAACAAAGAAAGAGGAGAATATAGAAAACAAAAGAAAATTAGAATGAATAAGTGCAATAAAGACAACATATTATCTTACATTTTGAAAATAATTCAAATATAAAAAGATAATATCTATTAGAATGAAGAAGTGAAATAAAAGATAACATATTATCTTACATTTTGAAAATATTTCAAATATAAAGAAGAGAACAAATATTAGAATGAAGAAGTGAAATAAAACAAAACATTTTATTTTACAAACTAAAAATATTTCAAATATAACAAAGATAAGAAATATTAGAATGAGGAATTGAAATAAAACACACCATTTTAGTTTATATTTCATAAATATTATCAATATAAAAAACAGAACGAACAAATGAAATAAAAGCATAACAAAATTTGGCATACTTTTTATTTTTGTAATCACTATTAGAAATAATATAGAAAAAAGAGATTTGATTTTAAATATTAGAAATATAAACAAGAATATAAATTTTGGAGTTAAGAAGTGAAAAACAAAGTAATTTATAAACAGATCAGCGCCGTGGGTAAGGCTGCCTGGGCCAGCCCACTTGAATTGGCCAGCGAGAGCGAGCCTTGAGGCAGCATTGCGCCTGGCTGTGGGGTGGTGGGAGTTTAGTCCCACCTCGCCAAGCGAGGCGTTGCACCAGTTTATATACCCGGCTGCGACTCCTCCCAAGCTCCTATCATATGCAGGAGTACATTGCATAAATCTGTCCCCTCTGCCCGTGGGGCCTACTAGCAACAGATATTCTGCACCACGGACTGCATCCGGACCCATGAGCAGCTAGGTTCCTAGTCGTATGCAGGCCGTGGTGTATGAATTCTCCTGCTCTGGTAGGTGGGCACTTTTTTGGCATATTGCCATGTGTTTTAGCATATTCTCCTGTTCTTCAAATCACACACTAAATTATACACATGCTCACTTGCATTCAATGCACATTTTTTGCATATATGCCAAGTTAATGTTTTACCTTCATAACACCTAGTAAATTTTACACATGCTCATTTGCAAACATGGCTATTAATGGGATTTCAACAAAAATGAGGTTGTGGTATACGAATTCTCCTCCCACATGCATGCAATGGTCATGGTAGGGTGTGCATAAAGTTTGGGATCATTTGGTAGGACCGGCAAGGAAAACCTCTTTCAGACTTGCCCTCCGGCAGACCCGAATGGTTCGGCTTGTACATGGTGCATGTGGGGGCATGCATAAGATGACCCCAACTTTTGCACACATGACCTCTTGCACAAACAAAACTAGGTTTCCAAGGTTTTATATTTTTTTAATTATTTTTGAATTTATAGTGACCTATAGGACTACTGGTCAAAACATCGGTCTATACCTCAAGGGGCATTGTAAAATATTCTCTTTCAAATTTTCTTTGATAGCCATGTTTGGCACATGTGGGTCACCATGTACAAGAAAATTTGTGTGATTTGGAGGTGGCGGAAAAATCACCTTTATTCAAAAACTGACTTAAGTTAAGACCAAATGGCCCCTCCGAATGCGGTGATTTTTGACCACCTCCAAATCAACTAAACTTTTGCACACATGATCTCTTGCACAAACTAAGCTAGGTTTCTAAGGTTTTTTGAATTTATAATGACCTATAGACTGACTGGTCAAAACATCGGTTTATACCTCAAGGGGCATTGTAAAATATTCTTTTCCAAATTTTCTTTCATAGCCATGTTTGGCACATGTGGGTCACCATGTACAAGAAAATTTGTGTAATTTGGAGGTGGTGAAAAGAATCACCTTTGTTCAAAAATTGGCTTAAGTTAGACCAAATGGCCCCTCCAGAATGCGGTGATTTTTTCGACCACCTCCAAATCAACTCAACTTTTGCACACATGATCTTTTGCACAAACTAAGCTAGGTTTCCAAGGTTTTATATATTTTTTGAATTTTTCTAAATTTATAATGACCTATAGACTGACTGGTCAAAACATCGGTCTATACCTCAAGGGGGCATTGTAAAATATTCTTTTTCCAAATTTTCTTTGACAGCCATGTTTGACACATGTGGGTCACCATGTACAAGAAGATTTGTATGATTTGGAAGTGGTGGAAAAAATCACCTTTGTTCAAAATCTGGCTTCCAAATGGCCCCTCCGGAATCGGTGATTTTTCTACCACCTCCAAATCAACTCAACTTTTGCACACATGATCTCTTGCACAAACTAAGCTAGGTTTCCAAGGTTTTATTTTTTTGAATTTTTTGAATTTATAATGACCTATAGACTGACTGGTCAAAATATCGGCCTATACCTCAAGGGGCATTGTAAAATATTCTTTTTCAAATTTTCTTTGATAGCCATGTTTGGCACATGTGGGTCACCATGTACAAGAAAATTTATGTGATTTGGAGGTGGTGGAAAAAATCACCTTTGTTCAAAAACTGACTTAAGTTAAAGACCAAATGGCCCCTCGAATCTGGTGATTTTTCGACCACCTCCAAATAAACTAAACTTTTGCACATGATCTCTTGCATAAACTAAGCTAGGTTTCCAAGGTTTTATATTTTCTTGAATTTATAATGACCTATAGACTGGTCAAAACATCGGTCTATACCTCAAGGGGCATTATAAATTATTCTTTTCAAATTTTCTTTCATAGCCATGTTTGGCACATGTGGGTCACCATGTACAAGAAAATTTGTGTGATTGAGGTGGTGAAAAGAATCGCCTTTTTCAAAAACTGGCTTAAGTTAGACCAAATGGCCCCTCCGAATGCGGTGATTTTTCGACCACCTCAAATCAACTCAACTTTGGCACACATGATCTCTTGCACAAAGTAAGCTAGGTTTCCAAGGTTTTATATTGTTTTGATTTTTTTTGAATTTATAATGAACTATAGACTGATGGTCAAAACATCGGTCTATACCTCAAGGGGCATTGTAAAATATTCTTTTGCAAATTTTCTTTGATAGCCATGTTTGGCACATGTGGGTCACCATGTACAAGAAAATTTGTGTGATTTGGAGGTGGTGAAAAAATCACCTTTTTCACAAACTGGCTTAAGTTAACCAAATGGCCCCTCGGAATCGTTGATTTTTTCGACCACATCCAAATCCGTCAACTCTTGCAAACATGACCTCTTCCACAAACAAAGCTAGGTTTCCAAGCTTTTATATTTTTTTAATTTATACTGCCCTATCTGGTCCAAACATCGGTCCATACCTCAAGGGGCATTGTAAAATTTCTTTTTCAAATTTTCTTTCATAGCCATATTTGGCACATGTGGGTCACCATGTAAAAGAAAATTTGTGTGATTAGAGATGGTGCAAAAATCACCATGTAAGCTAAACCAAATGGTCCCTCTAGAAAGGCGGTGATTTTATCGACCACCTCCAAAATTTTCACTTTTAAAATATATTAGAAATGGAAGATTCAATCTTGCTAACTTATGAACATTGACAAAAAAGATTTTCAAAATTTTCTAATTCTTATAATATATTTCAAATGGAATATTCAATCATGCTCACTTATGAACATTGACAAAAAAATCAACATTTTCTAATTTTAAAATATATTTGAAATGGAATATTCAATCATGCTAACTTGTGAACATTGACAATAAAGGATTTTCAACATTTTCCAATTTTTATAATATATTTGAAATGGAATATTCAATCATGCTAACTTAAGAACATTGACAAAAATGATTTTCAACATTTTCTAAATTTAATAATATATTTGCAATGGAAGATTCGATCATGCTAACTTATGAAACCTCAAGTCAATGTTTTTTACTATCTATCCTATGTAGATAAGGCTGATTCTTTGCACACACCATTACCAAGCACATGCCCACTTTGTATGCAGCATGTCTCATCAGTCAAGCAACATTGAATCACCTCTTGTGATCATTGCAGCATCAGAATATAAACACTGCAACAAAGTAGACAGTTGATATACTTGAGAGACATACTAGATTAATTAAGTCTCTGCCATACTTAAGAGTCTGCCATACTACTTAATAGTCTGACATACTACTTAACAGTTCACAAACACTTCCACCTTCCAGATTCACAGTTCACAACCATACTCGCGCAAAAGTTAAACATCATCAACTATACTGATGATTAGTACCACTACCAGCTTCACAGAGGGTGACTAGATGGGACCCATAGCCTTCAGGGAGGGCTGCATGCTCTGCCTTGATCTTCACGTCGCTCCCCTCTTGGTTAAACCACGTGCATTCGACATAAGGTGCTCATACAGCCCATCCTTGGGAATTGGCTTAGTGGTGCAGTATGGGCACTGAACTTGCCCCACTTGTAATCGCCTTCCCTTCTCCCTGATCTTGTTGGCTTCATGCTCAATGAAGGACTTGTGGTTCCACTCTTCCACCTCATCTCCAGAGTTGTACTGCACATACAAATGATTTGTATAAATACATACTTCCCATTTAGAGTAATGTAATTAACAAACATCAGATAATTGCCATTTCTGGAATTTAATGAACAAACAAACATAATAGCCCATTTACGGCTACTTAATGCACAAACAACAGAATAGTTCCATTTAGAAGAATTTAATGGACAAACAACAGAATAGTTCATTTATATGCATTCATATATGGTTTCATGAAAAAACATCACACATATCCCATTTACTGCTAAGTAATGCACACACATCACAAATTTCAGAGCAATTAATTGAAAGTATAACAAAACTTTCCATTTTAGAATAATTCAATGGACAAACAACACAATATTTTCATTTATGTGCATTCAGATATGGTTTCGTGATCAAAGACTACAAATATGCCATTTACAGCTAATTAATGACCAAACAACACAACTTTACGATATCAATGAATAAACTACATAACATTTCAATTTAGAGGCATTCATATAGGGCATCATCAACAAACAACATCTCACACAGATTAATAAGCAGACAAAAAACAGCTTGGGGTTACCTCCTCGTTGTAAATCGAGAATCGAACGAATCGTCGAACCCAGCGATGTCCAGCTTCCTCTTGTTGCCAGCAGCTTCCTCATTCTGCAATATATATAAGTAATTAATTCAATTACACTACTAACTACATAACACAGTATGCAAAGGTCAAGCAATCTGCAATGTGCTTCTAATAACCTAAAATGATACTTTGACCTAAAATTAAACTGTATCCAAAGGTCAAGCATTCTACAATGATAGCTTGGTCAAACTAAAAGTTCAGATCATGCTCAATATGGTCCTTCAAACTATAATGCCAGCCTGGGCACCAACAATGATTTTGTGAGTGCTCAGGTCTGCCAATGGAGGTAGTACATTCTTTGATGTACCTGCAACTATATCAATGACCCATTGTGGTTGACAACAAGTAATTGCATTTACTTCATCTGGCTCATGTAATGTACATAGTGGTGCATCAGCTGCCCTATTCTCTGAACCGTATATTGGATGGTATATTGTAATGCCATGAGCTACAGGAAAGGAAATCTTTGTGCAATTTTTGGTGCTAGGTGTGAAACTATTTCATATGACATACATGCATGGAGTTATGCAACATAAATTTAATATGACTAGGTCATCTGGCATAGTTGCATGTCTACCAAACCTACTTATGGTTTACTTTATAACTCCAGCAATCCTACAGATCAAAAATAAACCTACCTACAATTTTAGTTTATGGATAATGAAGTGAAGCTCCTAACTATTTTAAAATTGCGCACTAGTTAAACATACTGTGTTCATTTCAACAATTAATTGATACACTTCTGTCACATAAAGTAGGATTTAAACCTCATTTCTACAATATCAACTTTAATAGATACACTGGGTGGCTGCTCAGCCCCTGCCGTGGCCCACTGAGGGAATATGCACAAAAAATCTAACAACATATACAGACAGAACATAATCTGAGCACATGCGGCAATCCAGATTCTAATATAAATAACCTAACTCTCACTATGATGTCTCTAGCATTCAAGCACGAATCAACTAGAAAAAACCCTAACTCTGAAACGGGGTTCGCCATTCAATCAAAAAACCCTAACAAGCAGAAGGGGTGCATAATCAATCACAAATCTACTATAAAAAACCCATCTACTAAATCTTACCTTATCTACTACAAGTATGAAAGGAGGGCGAGAAGCATTACCACATCCACCACCTGCTTTCGCTCGCCTCCGCACCTACATCGATCTTGCCATGACGCCGTCACCACAGTCTGCCACGGCGGAGTCAGGCCCACCCCCCAGCCACCAGATCCGCCGCCACGGAGACCGATCCAGCGGCTGGGTGCAGCATCTCCCGCACCGCCGGCGGCGGCCACTTTTGGGCGGCATCTGCCGCGGTCTCCGCGCCCTCGACCACATCTCCGTGCGCAGCGGTGGCAGCGCCACGACCTTGCTCCATCGAAGCTGAGAGAACCCTCCGGGAGAGAGGCGGTGGGGTTGGCGAGTAGGTGCGATGGCGGGGCGATGGAGGCGAGGGGAGGCGATCGCCAGGAGGAGGAGGAGGTGAGCGATTTGGGGAAATGGTGGGCGGATCGGCGGTGATGGTTCCCCTCCTCTTATAGGATGGGGCGTTTTGGAATTTTTACGTGCGTGGTGTGGCCGTGGCTAGCCCGACAGCCGCACATGACACGAGACGCGTGACGGAAACCAGCGCCCATTATATCGTGTATACCCTCAGCGAACAAAAGTAATCGGGCGGTGCGGGCTCGTGCGGGGCTCTGGCGCGCTCAGCGGACATAAAAAACGATCGTGTCCCTCTTGCGAATCGTTTTGACATATCTCAGCCGTCCTTGTGTTTCACGCGCGAGCGTTCAGTCCAGGGGAGCACCGGAGCAGAAACGTTGGATATGACACTTGGCTAACCACTCAGTGCCTCAACTTCAAGTGATGAACGACCAGACTTGGCATGGACCGTGGTTGATCACAGTCAGACTCATCCTCTGGTTGCCATCTGTTCGTCGGTTGGTCTTTGGCGTGCGTCCGCAAGCTGGCGACGCACAGGTCGGGTAGGTGCAATCCTTGGGGATAGCCTTCCTCCTGGCCACGACAAGTGTACAGATGCTACGTGTTCTAGCTTGCTTGTTGATCCGCTCGTCGTCTTTGCTTTTCCTGTTATGGAAAGCACTACGTGTCCTACTCAGCGGCAACGTCCATGATACAAAAACACCACGCCAGGATGTGAGTTGTGCGCCTGCAAACCAGCCGGGTCAGAGACGCGTCGCCGTGAGGGTTTAGACAAGGATAACAATAATCGGAACCGTCGCATCAAGGGTCGTGTACCATTGCCATCAATCGTGTTCCATCGAGCGGTGCTAATGTATTAGTATTCGTTATTCTAAGCGGTGGTGTTAATTTTCGCTGGAAATTAGCTAGCTGGTTCAGTTTCAGAGAACGAATCGACACGTACGGCAAATTATTAGCAACGGGAGATAGCCGGAGATGAAATGGCGAGTGTTAAGTCAGCTTCGTCGGTCTGGTCGGCCCTTGTTTATCCGGGCCGTGCTGGTCCTGCACAAACACAATAGCTCAAGTAACTTGACTTGTACTCCAATAAACAGCGGCACGGTGTCTGAACACAAACTTTTTTGAACGATAGCTCATTATTCATGCGGAATGGAACACAACTTGACTGTCAATTTCTATCACAAACTCACAACCCTTATATGAAATAGAAATATCTTGCATGAAATAGAAAAATAGGAGGCGCCTACTTTTCGCGCAACTGAAAAAGGTTGACTCTGGTTTTCATAGGCCACTCTTCTGCACTCTAGATCGAATTGCCGCTCCCCTCCAACCGATATTGGTGCCTCCCCACGCAACCCTGCTAGAGCACCTTCCTTCGGCGACTTGCCGCCACGCTGGTCATCCCCTCAAACCCCCTTCCTGGTCATTGACAACCCGCTGTTGCACCTGCATTCATCAACCCCCACCTCCTCTCCGGCTCATTCCAGGATCGCCCACCTCGGCGATGACAAACCTGATCAAATCATCCTTTTCTACAGCTCGGTGCTTTGCACTGCATATTTGCTTGCATTCCATGGAATTGACCCAGACAAACGCGCACAATATTGTATTCATGTGTTTGAATTTTTATCGTGCAGCCTAAGTGTCCGGCTTTAGTAGACAAAACTGTGAGTTTTAACTCTAATTCTTTTCCAAAACAACACATAGCATAACCCGGTGGAAGTAGCATAGTCAGGATTTTGAGTCTGGTGATCAAATCGACACAAACGATTGCGGATGGAGTAGCATATCCACAGACTCATCACATTTGTCTTAACCATGTTTCAAAGAAACGAGTCATACGTAACCACGTGTGTGATTACAAATATCTGCACGCACCAATCATTAGCGACATGATGCTACCAAATGATCGAGCAGCCAATGAGCACCCATGATCATCGGAAGAGCGTCACGTCCTTGGGAGGGATCCCAGGCCAGCATGATGAGCGGTGGTGTCAACTCATCAAGCAGGCTGGCTAGGTGCGCCAGTGCAACGCGCGCACAACGACTGAGGCCGGCCAATGATGAGGCGACGTGTCGATCGGGCTGCACCATGTGTGTTGCGCAAGGCAAACGCAGGACTGCAGCTCACCAAGCCGCACCAGCCCCAGATATGCTAGCAGTACCACCGCGGTAGCTCCCGGAAATCAGTAGGCCGGCGCTCCGGAAACTGCTTGCCACATTGCATCGTCCTCTATTCTCGAACAGTTGGATTGACTATTGCCTAAAAAATTTGGTTTGGTTGCCGTCTCCATGGAGGCCTGCTCGGTGCTCCCCTAACCTAATTTCGGAGGGTATTTTTGTCCCCGTGAATTTGTTTTTCCTGGCCGCGCGCAGCCCAGATCAAGCCCTGTCTAGCCCTGTATAACCCAGACCGTATCGTACAGTATCCTGGTCTGAAAAAAAACATCCCACGACCCCGTCCAAGTAAGACCTGCGAATCAATCATTCCGCGAGCAGCTCCATCAATCTCGCGAGCATTGGCGCAGCTCCATAAGTCACGTAGTAGATCTCCACCGGCGGCGGCTATCTAAATCGCCCGGCGATCTCGTCGGACAGCGGGCGCGACAACGTCGTGAATCTCCAACGATCGCGCTGCAGTACGCATCCGCGTCCCCCTCTAGTCTCGCTCGCGGCAACATCGAGCGAACTGCCGCGCCGCGCGGTGGCGATGGTTAACCTAGCGGGCGGTAACCTAACTACCGGCGGCGCATGCGATCGTGGATCTTGTTCGGTAGTGCTGCTCCTCGTGATCTGGGTTCACGTGGCGTCGGTTGGCGTCGGTTGTGTGCACCATGTGGATCGTTAATTGATGTGGCGGCTAACCTAGGTATCCGGCGGCAGAGGTAATCACAGATCTAGCTAGGTTTTGAGATCGTGCAGTTCCTCGCGATTGAAAGTGATCTCGGCGGGTGCCGTGGCCATCTTCCTTACTAAGTTTGGCAGATCTGAGCGGCCTCGGTTGTGGTTGTTTACATAACATCCGTGATCATGTGCTATGTGTTTTATATTTCATCATTGATAATGTTTGCACATGTGATGATACATATTATTGGTTGTAGGAAATGGCAGGCGAGGAGTTAACGATATCATGGTAGACATGGAGTTTGGAGAACTGATGAAAGACTGGATAGAAGATTGGTCGGATGATGAAAATTCAGATCGTCAAGATCGGTCAGAGAATGGGAGCGAATGGGACGATCTTAATGTGCGTGGCATTGTCATGTTGTAATTTTTGGTGGCATCGACAACATTTAATCTTTGTGTTGAAAATTTATAGATGGATGAGCTTGATGATGATCAGGAAAACAACTTCGGAGCTCTCGAATGAAGATTACATTAGTCAGATGCGTAAGTGAAGCGTTTTGTTGGCATGCAAATTGAATTTCTTCTGGAACATTATATGATAAGTAATTATGTATTTGTGTTGTATTTTTCAGTTCATTTCCGAATGTCATAATCGTCGACTATTACGGTGAATCCGGCGTGGAGACAGACCTTAACGACGAATCATTAGATGCACCTGGTTACTGGGAGTCCGAGTCGTCGGTCATCATGAGTGAGGTATGTGTGTAATCAATGTTCTATGGATGTAAGTAATGTTAAACCATACAAAACAGTTTTCATGGCTATGTTTTGATTGTGTAGGTGACAGAAGATGGTGGGGTAATGAATGTCCAAGATACTGCGGTGCAGATGATAAGAGGATATGTTCATGCAGATAATGGACATGACTTTTATGACTCACGATGCTGCGTATGATTTCTACAACAGCTATGCTAGAGCTAATGGTTTCAGCATTAGGAAGAATAAGGTCAGGTATACCAAAACCGAGGCACATCTTATGCGTTATAGGAAGTTTGTTTGTTCGGACAAGGGAAGCGTGACAGCAAGTTGCTAACCGAGGAAGGGCACAGCCGTCGGCTCGAGCCGAGACACGCTGCTTTTGCGAAGCACACAGACTATCAAGCTTGACCAAAAGCGTGGGGTTTGGTATGTTGCAAGTTTTGAGGACAAGCATAGCCATATGTTGGCAGGACGGACGAGGTACCTTTTCTTTGGTCCCAGAAAAATCAAAGAGTTTGAAGCATGAGATAATGTCCATGGGAGCTGCAGCATGGATTAGAATTCACGACATGATGGATTGCCTCATCAGCAAACATGTATGGTATGGCGGTGTTGGTTTTACCAGGCGTGAAATATACAACCTTTGTGCCAGGGAGAAGAGGAAGCTGCTTTCAAAAGGTGATGCTGCCACAGCCATAGGCATCATGGCCATTGGAAGCAGAGGATCCTAGCTTCTTTTTCAGTACATGCTAGATAAGGAAGGACACTTGAATAGGATGTTCTGGTGTGACTCCAGTCTCGTCATGACTATGAGGACTTTGGCGGCGATGCTTGTATTTGACAGCACGTACAAGATGAACCGCTATGGTATGCCATTCATACCTTTTGTTGGTCTTAACAATCACCGGAAGACCACTGTTTTTGGTTGTGCCATAGTTTGGACGAGACCGAACAGACATCGTGTGGCTGTTGCAGACTTTTTGAGGTCCATGTGTCAAAAGATGCGAAGAGTGTAATCACAGATGCGGCGCTGCGATGATCAAGGCAATTCGTGAAGTCTTGCGGGCGTGTGGCACCGTATATATACGTGGCATATAGAAAAAATATGAAGATTCACCTCAGTCCCAAGTCCTTGAAGGAGTTTGAACCCTTCTATACTACAACACGTCCACGGCCACGTTTGAGGAGAGATGGCGCGTTTACCAAAAGATGGCAGTCGGAAAAACAGTAACATGGTTGAGTCGGATGTATAAGAAGAGGAGACTGTGGGCGCGGCTTATCCGGACAGAGGGTTTTGGCTTGGCATGAAAAGCAACCAGCGGGTGAAAGCCTAAACTCATGCCTTCACCTCCACCTAGGCGGTGAAATGACCCTGGTGGATATGATTTTGCATTATGAGAACATGCGTTATGCGTATCCGTGAAAGCGAGGCGCGAGATGACTACTGCGGCCTCACAGAGTTTACGGTGCAGTTACTAGCTCGAGGAACTTGAGATAGCTGCTTCTCACGTCTTCACTCCAGCAAACTTCTATATGTTGCAAGATGATCTTAGAAAAATTGATGGCATGGAGATTGTAGAAATTAAGCTGGGAGACGGATCACAGCAGTACATCGTGGCCTGGAAGAATAACCGGAATAGCCGTTTTTGGGTGGAGTATACAGCAGTAAATTCCATGAGAACCTATCTGGTGCAGCTGCAGAAGAATGATTCGAAAGGGTCTACCTTGCAAACACATATTCCACGTACTGAAGTACTTGAACATATCTGAAATACCAAAGTGTTTAGTTCTTGTTCGGTTCATGAAACAAGCAAGGTTGGGACTGCCCGCGAGGCGCACAAGCGATCTATTGGGATATGGTTGGACTGGGGCAGAGGAAAGAATGAAATATAGCCAGGTCAGTGTGTTAGCTTCAGAAGCTATGCATGCGGCATGCAAACACCCAGCTTTGTGGGATCAGTTACAGGATAGTTTGAAGGCTGTGATAGCTAAGAGTCATGAGTATGATCTGCTACAGGAAAATTTGAGCAACAATATAACTGACTTCAGTAAGTGTGCGGTTGAATATGTGAGCGATGGTGAAGGCAACATGGTGCATGATTAAAGATCCTATGAAAGTGTCCAGCAAAGGTGCAACAAAGGTAGATGAGAACCGCCCTGTCTCGAAAAATGGTAGACCACTCTCTTTTGATGAGTTGAAAACCGGTCTGGCTTGCAAATTGCTAGGACACACTAAGCGTAGCAAGAAATGCAAACTAAATCAGAAGTAAGTGTTTGTATGCATTCTGGATTATTGAAAAATTATCATTCATTAACTTATCTTGTCTTCTATGATGTGCAGAACAGTGGAGAAGGAAGAAGTGTAGAACACTTGCTTCAATTTTTACGGATAAATCAGTGAACATGGTAGTATATCCTTTTCACATTATGGCATCAATTTTAGTTCGACGTTTAACATCGTGTTTGGATCCTATATATATCTTCTATACCTAAATAGCTAGCCCCACTACTAGATTTGACTACATGCGTGCTTCCACATCACCTCAATTATTTACAGCCTTCGATCAAAATTGTGTGGCATCAAGGAATCATGCATGTGCTCATAAGTTACTTTTGCATTAATGTAAATTATGCCACCTCATTGGTCATGCATGTCTTATTTTCCCAACGCATGCATGCATTTTTGCATTAACCTATCAACTCAAACAACGCCACTTCATCAATCATGTCTTCTATTTGTGGGGATTTTTCTCTTTTATACATCATTTTGCCACACACACTTCTTTTAAGTTTTATCATTTTAACATGTAAAACTCTTACATTTAATTTCATTGGTTTTAAGCACTAATTTATGGATTGGTTTTAACACGGTTCCCGCAGCAGCAGCGGGGCATCATCTAGTTGTAGCAACTCGATCGACACTTTGTTTAGTGGGAGTGTCAAATTTTTACATCTCTAAATAAACAACAAAATCCGACCTAAATAAATTAGCTATAAATTAGAAAGAATATTGTACATTTCCCCTCCCCACGTCCTAACTGCCATTAAATCACCTAACACCACTCCCCACCACATTCACCCACCTACCTCGTGCGTCGGTTCGAACTCCCTTATCCCCACCTACAGTGGGTCGAGAAAACCCCGCCCGGCGACGCTGCAGCCGCCTACATGGAGAAAAAGCCTCGGCTGGCGAGAGGCGATGATGAAGCTTCGCCCGGCGATGGCGAGGTGGCGCGCCCGTTGGCGGAGGTGTGCGGCTGGTTCCCAACACGGAGATGTTGGTCAACCACAGCGTGGCCTCGTCAAAGTCCTCACCGACGCCCGAGAAAAGCGCGCCTTCCCCTACGGCTGCGGCGTCGCCGCTCTCCTCCTCGTCTGGGCAATGCGAGAGCCCGCGCTGGCAACTCCCTGTTCAGCGTGCAAGGTGGTGGATGTACCGCTCCACCACCATGGCGTTGCGGCCAGATCCGGCCGCGTCGCGTCGATGGCGGGCGCATCGGCGTCGAGCTTCGCTATCCCTGCGCCCGTGAGCCCGGACTACCAGGTCCGCCCGTGCGAAGCCAGTCCTGCCGTTGGGCTCGGCGTCGTGGAGGGCGGCGTGGGCGAGTACTGCTCATCCCCGATGACCACGAGGAGGCGAGGAGGGCGCCCGTCTTGATGGTAGCGCCGGTTGCCGTCGAGGTGGCAAAACAATGCCCATCGACGTCGAGCTCCTTCCCTGCACCCGACATAGTGAAGGTGGAAGAAGAGGAGGTGGCTCAGGATCAGGTGGCGCGGCGGTGGTCAATAAGAAGGCTTCTCCGTGTGTGGTGCGCCGCTCACGCCGCCTCAAATTTCGAAGAAGTGAAGATGGGCACGATTCTTTGAAGGAGGATGAAGCTGCTGGTTATCTTAAGTTAGGTATGCTGTTATATGTTTCAGCATATAAGTTAACATTATTTTGGGTTTGATGTTGGTTAGGTATGCTTTTATATGTAAGCATATAAGTAATGCAATCGGTATGGTTTGATCGGGTTCTTTGTGGCTGAAGAACTGAATATCTACTGCTCACCCTAAGTGCCAAGTTCAGTTAAATATCTGAATATTGAATATGTATTGTTGCTTTGCTTGAGTGTTGCATGGAAGCTGCTAGATGTTGCTCTATGTTGCAACAAGACAATGTACTAGTCTGCTACATAAATCAGTAGTGTTGCTAGGTGATGTGCCCATGTGCATCACATACCAAATATAGAACATGCCAAAAGTGCATTGTTTGTGAAATACAGGACATGCCAAAAGTGCATTGTCTGCCAAATATAGAACATGCCAAAAGTGCACTGTCTACTAATCATTATGGCCCCATGTTATTTATGATGCAATCTCTGTTACACTTTGCCCATAAAATGAATAGCAAATAATTCAGCATCATTTCATCATGTCATTACAATGATGTCAATAACTTTATGAACAATCTACTTGCTAACTATGACAGCAATCATAATGGCAAGCAGGCCAAGATACAGAAGACCTCCAAATCCTAAAATCCTATCCCTATAGAGCAATATCTCCTTGTGCATCTTAACCATTGCCCTCTTTTCTTTCTCATTCCTTTTAATTTCAGCTTCATATTCTGTAATCTTAGTCTCCAGGTTTCTTGTTCTTCATGGCAAGATACTTAATGACTGACTTTGCTTTGCTATCCACTACCCATCAACCCATTCAACATACTCGAAGTGATATCATCCTAAATAAATCATGAGCAATTCAAGTCATTTTATAACTGAACTTGTCGCTGCAAGCGTTAAACACTGAACATTTTTGCAGCTTGACGCATAATAGCAGTACTAGTTTGAAGATCATGCTCAGTACACTAACCTCAACACACATCCCCCAAGTGCGCTGCCAAAATTGTATGCATCTATCGGAACCACGGGCACTAGGAGTTTCTGATGACCACATAGATGGAGCTTGTCATGGCCACGGTGATGAATTATGGGCGATAATGCTGGGATGTAAAGAACAACGGTAAAGAACTTACCTTTTGCCACCAAAGTGTAGCTTGAAGAAATCCTAGCCGTGGATTCTCGGCCCGCGCCACCGAAACCCCGTCCCTGTTCCACTAGATCCGCCGCCGCTGCCTCATGTGCCTGAATCCGGCCCCACCTTGTGGGACCCAGGTTCGACCTAACTGCGGTCGCCACCGCTCTTCTCGCCGCAACCCGCCTTGCGCCGATGCCCAGCTTCATTGTCATGCTTCGGCGTCGAGATTTGGGCGCAAATAGAGAGGGAGGGCTAGGGATTTGGAAGGAAGCGAGAAAAGGAAAGATTGATATGAACACAGCAAAATGGGCTGGTGTAGCGCTGCGGGAAGATAGCCCGCTTTGTGGGCCCCTCACGTGGTTAGATGGGCCGTGCCTGGCATTATGGTGAGTCTGAGAAAAAGTTAATTATACATATAATAAAAAAGCAGCGGGTTTGTAAAACAAACTAGAAAAACATGATGCCTGATAACACGATAGAGCCAGCGAGCTGACACGACTAATTTTGATGAGTGTAATATTACATTTTGGCTTGATATATTTACTTATCTACCATGACTAATTTTCATAATAATGTGATGAGGAATTGCTGGGAGATTATGCAAGATGATGACATGCAGATAGCTAAGGCAGAATGCTAAGCTTGGTAGAGTTTAAAAAAGTTAAGATTGTGAAATTTTAATATGAAACTTACGAGAGCAGTTGAAGAGAAAAATAGAATATTATAAAAAATTGGAGAAGGAGAAAAATATTAAGCAAGAACAGTTGATAAGTGAAGCCGTGAAAAATACAATTATAAAAAATTGGAGAAGGAGAAAAATATTAAGCAAGAACAATTGATAAGTGAAGCCAAAACTTTATTGGTACGACCAAATTGTCTTCTCCGGCGAATTTTATGACCGAATTGTCTTATGCGAGCAAATTGTCAGCAGACACATACACATGCATGTGCCCTGTTTATTACATAAAATGATAGAACCCTAAGATAATCATGCCGTGAAACCTTGACCGGACTAAATCAAACCACTAAAACTTCAATCTTTGCATGCCGCATGGATTCTTGGTAGCGCCTTTTGCTTCGATTTCGCGAATTTTGTTCTTCACACACTCCATCGTGTTTGAAGGTGACATAATCAACTCTGCTGATGACGTCTTCTCCTTGCGTCAACTGTGGCCTGCAAAAATGACATAAAGGTTACATGAACCGAAGTTGCTACACCACCATAGTAGCTAGTCTACAAGCGAAAATAACAGCATACCTGTGTAAATTTGCGGGTGATTTTGTCCCCGTCCCAATGTTCTAAACATTCTGTGACAAAAAGGCCACAAGAGTTCCTGGTACATATGCAGACATTAGCGGTGGGCAATACAAAATTATGTGTTGTTGTTTGATTATGCATGATGTCCTATTAACTCACCCATCCTCTTGCTGGGGTATGTCATACTCCTTGATAGGCCACTTACTTACGTCCGGATATTTCCCTGGTGTAATAAGATTTGCGTGACGCATATCGTGTGCTATAGCCCTTCGCTATAAAGAGGATAGTGTTAAAGAACAATCATAAACAATATGTAAGAGCAATGGTACAAATGTTGGTTACATTACGAGTGCTTTAACAGTCCTCTCGGTCAGGTCGAGAGGATAGGCGAATCGAGAACTTGGAATTCTTTCTTGATCATGTGCATGACCACGGTCATCCGAGTGGCTATTGTCGATATTCAACGCGATATCGTCTACAGTGCAAAAAACCATTACGTAGCAAAAGAAATACTTGATGAACTATCCTGTAGTGATGAATCACAAACATTCACGTACCTTATCACATACGGTATACTCTTTCGTGACTCTATTAACTGCCCCAGCTTTGGTGAGAGCACTATCCATGTTGCAGCAAGATGGCAATGGATGCGTCATTTGCGATAGCCACGATCTACAAGGAATTTGGACCTCCACGCTGGACAGAGGTAACGATCATGACCAACACGCAGCTCCAAATGTCCCATATAAGCATCAATAACCTGCATAGAATATCAGCGCATTACATGTTGAGAGTTGAGACATAGATTTTTGAGCATTTTAAAAATAGGACATACAAGTAGTACTTACATCGTCCGACAGCCATCTATGGCCTAGTACCGGTAGAATCCTTTCGGAAGTCAGAGTTATGCCACGGCCTTCACTGTAGTAAATTTTTTTGTTCTTGTTCTTCTCAGTGCTAGCAGCTAACTCGACAAATGAAACAGCAGCATCAATTATTTCCGGCGTCAACTCATCTGCCACAACCTCCGGCACATTATTGTTCGAAAATAGAGCTGCATGAAATAATATGAACGTCAACAATGGTGATCATATGCATTGGTAGTAAATAAAAAAATTAAGAATGTTGAATTCACGATACCTCTAGTAGCAGTACTAGTACGGAGGCTCTCGACCACGGCTGAAATGCCTGCCGGGAACTTATCCAAATCTTGAAGGGGATTCAAATTTCTTGGGAGCAGTCCGCTTCCGCTTACGGACATAACCTCGTCATCCTTATCGATTGTTGCACCCTTTTTCCATTCGCCTTAGCCATGAACTTGCTGACAAAAGATGGACAAATGTCTATGTCCATTGAAGGTGCTCTGATGAAGTACCAACCACCCAAGGGTTTTCGGTGTAGCCCCACATACATCATTACGCTTAAAAGGTGAAGCTTCCTTGTGTCCATTCAGCCGGTGGGGTTTCTGTTTGAAAACTAAATCGTGTGAACATTTCTGGGCGAAAAAAATTAAGCGAGAAAATTATAGACAGAAAGATAAATACATAGTACCTCGAGTGCGGTTTTATGGTCGGGAAGCACTATATCAGGCTGCGTCATGTCAATGATCTGGTGTCCATCACTGTCCATGTCTTCCTTGTACACGAATTCCTTCTTTTCATATGGACCATTCTCGAGCGAATCCACTTCGTCCGGATCATTCTCCATGGATGTACGCCAGCACCCGGCTTATACATGACACCTGCTTTGTTCAACTTCTCCAACAACCTCTGCAATAGAAATATAAACTTAGTAATGGTACCATGGTTTAAAACAGCAAACATACTCTAAACTATAAAGTTTGGGTGTGACACCTCAGCAACTATATCGAGGTTTGCCTCATCTCGGTGTGTATGAAGTCCATGCGCTTCATTACAAGATCCATCAAATCTTCCGACAATGCGGCTGTAAATCGACTTCTTTGCGTTTCGATTGCAGGCTTGGTTTTGGCTTCATGGTAGGCGCATTATTTGGGATGTCGGGCTCCTGAGCCCTATACTCTGGGTGATATTATTTTCGATCTGCATGCGATATTGAAGTACATGTGATGAATAAAAATAAATAGTATTAAGTTACAAAACATTTAAGAAAGGCGAAACACAATGACTTACCCTTACGTTACCACGGCCGCCCATTATCAAAGTCGAACCTATCTCTCCTAGTGGCTGCACCTTACTGTCCGAGTTCCTCATAAGAGGTTGTATGGACAAGTTGGGATTATAGCGCATTCGCCTTGGACGGTTGCACCTTCTCCCAGTACAAGTACTACAAAAAATATAAGGATTTAGAGTTAGTAAAATACATCACATAAAATTGCAATGATATGATAATTGACATTATGCAACAGGTCTGATATGTGTACCTGCAAGAGAGCCAAATCGCCTTTCGGCCATTGGCGCAGGTGTTTGCCTTTCTTCACTATCGAAGGCAATCAAGGAGAACACGCATGGTGAAGGCATTCAGTTAATCTTTGAAATCGTTTCACATCGTGACCAAAGCGTAGTACTGCTTTGGCACAATCTTCTTTCGACATGGGAGCAATAATTGTTCCTAACAGGACCAGCACTACTTTGCGAAGAAATGCGTCGTCGGTGGCTTTACTTTTAATTATGTCCTCAATGAGATTATCTATCACTATGTTTTCTGATGTCTTACTGAGAAATTGTGGCGGCTTTTCGCTCCTTCATGTCCTCGCCTTCTTGAGTCAGAATGTCCGAAGCGGACAGTCCTTAGTTCTCGAGGTTAAATATGCACTCGGCGTCGACCGCACGAGAGTCACCTCCCCAACCTGCTCTTGTATAATGAATCTGCCCGTGCTGGCCTGAAAATTCTCAATCATAAACCTAATCAGCAGGTGCGCATTTTAATAGATGGTATCTGCAGCATGCTGCGCAATGATGTATCAGCCACTCTAAGCGTTGACCGCTCGATAGATCTGCAACAAGCTTGCACCATTTCTCCACTCGCATACTATTTCTCCATTCATCTCGTCCATCCTGTTGAAAGTAAATATATAACCGTGGCGTTAGCTAGCACTAAAGCAAAAATAACAATAGGCATGCAAAAATATAAAAATTTCTGGCAGTAGCTAACACTAATGCAAAAATAACACTAATGGAAATACAAAACTATCACCATGTATACTGCAACATGCAGCCAAGTGTGTGCTGACATGAGGCAATAAAAAAAATAACTACAATTGGTAATTGAATTTACTTGCATCTGATCAAGTTCTTTGAGTATCATATAAATTATATAATCAATAAAATTAATATGGTAAACTGTTACTTATTAAATCTGGTTGTCTTACTAACAGGATGACAAATTGTTCAGCTGTAAATAAACTAGAGTCTATAGCAATGGTACCTATTTGAGGTTCATCAACATCTAATGTTAATAACTCTTTAATGTTCTATGTGCACAATATTATAATTGGATCGTGTGACAAAAATATAATTGGATCTTGTGAGAAAAAATGTATTGCGTCATAGCTTCTAGAAACAACATCTTATTCTACCATGCTATGAAAGAACCAAAGAATGTTTTCATCTCGCCATCTGGTCAACGCATCTAGTCCAGTTCATACTAGTTGAAATTATGTGGTAAACCTAAGTCCATCAAAGCGAGATGGAGGAAGTAGCTTACTTTGAAGGCGAGGAAAGAGGATAATTTACTTGATCTGTCGGCGAAGATGAAAGAAGTCGGCGATGCGTTCTCGGCGTGGTTAAATCGAGGTCGGCCTGCTGCGTGCGGACGACCTTGATCTTCTCGGGGTTTTTTGGCGTGTGGGATGCGGCGGACGGGCTGTCGACGCCTCACCGGCAGGAGTCGATCTAGTCGGCGACATGTGCGAGAGGAGGAGATTATATCTGAGGTTGGCGCCTAGGTCGTAATCGTAACTTCCTGTGGCCAATGTCGTGATCTATATTTTCCTCCGATGAAGCGAGGCTGAGCGTGCTCCTCAATCGTGAGGGATTAGGAACATATGGATTAGCGATCCCATAATTGTGTAACAGACGACAACTTCTCCCGTGATCGGCGTGCGTGTGATCGGCGTGTATGGAAAAGCGCGTCGTTGTGGGCTCCACAATATGGATCCGACACTTATTTGCGGTCTGGGCGGCCACCTACCTGCATTGTTTCTTCCTCAAAATAAATATCATTGGTTCATCCCTAAAAAACTCTTTGTGACACGTATTAGTTATTGTATACTTGTATATGTTCAACAATATTTATAGTATCTCTATCATTTCTACAATATTATACATGCATCAGTGTGGGAAATGAAGGATACTTGTCATGCATGCATGCCATGGTCATCGTGAGGTTCAGACTTAAGTTTGGGATCATTTAGTGAGATCGTAAAGAAGAATAGATCAGAGTATCAAACCTATAGAGTTTTGCATCAACGGTACTTGATCGAGATATTGGACATAGAATGCCACTCTTTAAGAAGGAAAAAAGGTTACGCATAAACCACTTTCAGACCTGCCCTCTGGTAGACCCGAATGGTCCTGCTTGTACATGGTGCATGTGGGAGCATGCATGAGATGACCCCAACTTTGGGAGCATGTGGAAGCAGCCAATGTGGTCCCCAGGCCAAGTGTGCTGCAATTGGGACACAAAGCATACGTTGCGTCACGTGGGGAGGCAGTGTTGTAGGGTTTTGTTGCCAGAAAACCCTAGAAATTGCATCGAGTGTCGCATATGAACGATACTTGTCACGCATGCAAGCCATGGTCATCGTAGGGTATGCATGACGTTTGGGATCATTTGGTGGGACCGTCAACGAAAACCAATTTCAGACCTGACCTCTGGCAGACCCGAATGGTCCTGCTTGTACATGGTGCATGTGGAAGAATGCATGAGATGACCCCAACTTTTGGGAGCATGTGGGCTTGGCCAATGTGGTCCCCGAGGCAAAATGTGCATGAATTAGGACACAAAAGCATACGTTATAATCGCGTAGAGGCGATGTTGTAGGGTTTGTCGCTAGAAACCCTAGAAAATGCATCGAGTGTCGCATATAAGCGATACTTATCACGCATGCAAGCCATGGTCATCGTGGGGTATGCATGAAGTTTGGGATCATTTGGTGGGACCGTCAGCGAAAACCAATTTCAGACGACCTCTGGCGGACCGAATGGTCCTGCTTGTACATAGTGCATGTGGAAGCATGCATGTGAGATGAAACTTTTGGGAGCATGTGGGCAGCCAATGTGGTCCCCGGGCAAGGTGTGCAATCGGACACAAGCGCGCGTTGCGTCACGTGGGGCAGTGTTGAGGTTTTTGCGCGAAAACCCTAGAAAATGCATCAGTGTCGCATATGAGCGATACTTGTATCACGCATGCAAGCCATGGTCGTCGTGAGTATGCATGAAGTTTGGGATCATTTGGTGGGACCGTCAGCGAAAACCAATTTCAGACCTGACCTCTGCGGACCGAATGGTCCTGCTTGTACATGGTGCATGTGGAAGCATGCATGAGATGACCTCAACTTTTGGAAGCATGTGGAGCAGCCAATGTGGTCCCCGGGCAAGGTGTGCACGAATTCAGATACAAAGCGCGCGTTAAATCGTCACGTGGGGGCGAGTGTTGGCAAGTTTTATCGCGAGAGAAAACCTAGAAAGCATGTCGAGTGTAGCATATGAGCGCGACTAAGTCACGCATGCAAGCCATGGTCATCGTGGGGTATACATGAAGTTTGGGATCATTTGGTGGGACCGAGAAGATAAACCACTCTGGTACATGGTGCATGTGGAGTATGCATCTTGTTGTCCCAACTACATTTGGTTAAGAATATTTCAAGTATCGAACAGAAAATAAAATTTATAATTTGAATGAAGACTTGAAATAATGAAGAAGTGCAATAGAACATAACATATTATCTTACATTTTGGAAATATTTGAATATAAAGAGAACAAATATTAGAATGAAGAAGTGAAATAAAACAGAACATTTTATCTTACAAACTAAAAATATTTCAAAAATAATAAAGATAAGAAATATTAAATTAACAATTAAAATAGAACACACCATTTTAGTTTATATTTCATAAATATTATCAATATACAAAAGAAAACGAACAAATGAAATAAAACACAACGAATTTGGCTTTTTTTTAAATTTTAGTAAACACTTTTACAAATAATAGAAAAAAGAGATTTGATTTTAAATATTATAAATATAAACAAGAAAAGAAACAAAGAAAATAGAAAACATATCAGCCTTGAGTAAGGCTGCCTCAGGCCACCACCTGGGAATTGGCCAAAGGCGAACCCAGTGAGGCACATCGCAGCGCATAGCCGTTGGGTGGTGGGAGTTTAGTCCCACCTGCCAAGCGACTCTAGCATTCAAGCCGAATCAACTAGAAAAACCCTAACTCTGAAGCAGGGTTAGCCATTCAATCAAAAACCCTAACAAGCAGAAGGGGTGCAATCAATCACAAATCTACTATAAAAACCCATCTACTAAATCTTCTGCTTATCTACTACAAGTATGAAAGGAGCGAGAAGCATTACCACATCCACCACCTGCTGTCGCTCGCCTCCGCACCTACATCCATCGCCTTGACGGCCGTCACCACCAGGTCTGCCACGACGAGTCAGGCCCCACCACCCCAGCCACCAGATCCGCGCCACAGAGACCGATCCAGCGACTGCAGGTGCAGCATCTCCCTTCCGCCGGCGCGCCACTTTTTGGGCGGCATCTGCCGCGGTCTCCGCCTCGACCACATCTCCGTCGCAGGCGGTGGCAGCGCCACGACCTTGCTCCATCAAGCTGAGAGAACCCTCCGGAGAGAGGGGCGGTGGGGTTGGCGAGTAGGTGCGGTGGCGGGCGATGGAGACGAGGGAGACGATGCGCCAAGGAGGAGGAGTGAGCCGATTGGGGAAATGGTGGGCGGATGCGCGGTGATGGTTCCCTCCTCTTATAGGATGGGGCGTTTTGGAATTTTTTCGCGTGGTGTGGCCCGTGGCTAGCCCGACAGCCGCACATGACAACGGGCGCGGACAGAAACAAACGCCCGCATATATATACGTGTATACCCTCAGCGAACAAAAGTAATCGGGCGGTCGCGGGCTCGTGACTGGTCTCTGGCACTCCCACGCGGACATAAAAACGATCGTGTCCCTCTTGCGAATCGTTTTGACATATCTCAGCCGTCCTTGTGTTTCACGCGGCGTTCAGTCCAGGGGAGCACGGAGCAGAAACGTTGGATATGACACTTGGCTAACCACTCAGTGCCTCAACTTCAAGTGATGAACGACCAGACTTGGCATGGACCGTGGTTGATCACAGTCCAGACTCATCCTCTGGTTGCCATCTGTTCGTCGGTTGGTCTTTGGCGTGCGTCCGCAAGCTGGCGACGCACAGGTCGGGTAGGTGCAATCCTTGGGGATAGCCTTCCTCCTGGCCACGACAAGTGTACAGATGCTACGTGTTCTAGCTTGCTTGTTGATCCGCTCGTCGTCTTTGCTTTTCCTGTTATGGAAAGCTACACGTGTCCTACTCAGCGGCAACGTCCATGATACAAAAACACCACGCCAGGATGTGAGTTGTGCGCCTGCAAGCCAGCCGGGTCAGAGACGCGTCGCCGTGAGGGGTTTAGACAAGGATAACAATAATCGGAACCGTCGCATCAAGGGTCGTGTACCATTGCCATCAATCGTGTTCCATCGAGCGGTGCTAATGTATTAGTATTCGTTATTCTAAGCGGTGGTGTTAATTTTCGCTGGAAATTAGCTAGCTGGTTCAGTTTCAGAGAACGAATCGACACGTACGGCAAATTATTAGCAACGGGAGATAGCCGGAGATGAAATGGCGAGTGTTAAGTCAGCTTCGTCGGTCTGGTCGGCCCTTGTTTATCCCGGCCGTGCTGGTCCTGCACAAACACAATAGCTCAAGTAACTTGACTTGTACTCAATAAACAGCGGCACGGTGTCTGAACACAAACTTTTTGAACGATAGCTCATTATTCATGCGGAATGGAACACAACTTGACTGTCAATTTCTATCACAAACTCACAACCCTTATATGAAATAGAAATATCTTGCATGAAATAGAAAATAGGAGGCGCCTACTTTTCGCGCAACTGAAAAAGGTTGACTCTGGTTTTCATAGGCCACTCTTCTGCACTCTAGATCGAATTGCCGCTCCTCCAACCGATATTGGTGCCTCCCACTGCTAGCACCTTCCTTCGTTTGCTGGTCATCCCCAAACCCCTTCCTGGTCATTGACAACCCGCTGTTGCACCTGCATTCATCAACCCCTCCTCTCGGCTCATTCCAGGATCGCCCACCTCGGCGATGACAAACCTGATCAAATCATCCTTTTCTACAGCTCGGTGCTTTGCACTGCATATTTGCTTGCATTCCATGGAATTGACCCAGACAAACGCGCACAATATTGTATTCATGTGTTTGAATTTTTTATCGTGCAGCCTAAGTGTCCGGCTTTAGTAGACAAAACTGTGAGTTTTTAACTCTAATTCTTTTCCAAAACAACACATAGCATAACCCGGTGGAAGTAGCATAGTCAGGATTTTGAGTCTGGTGATCAAATCGACACAAACGATTGCGGATGGAGTAGCATATCCACAGACTCATCACATTTGTCTTAACCATGTTTCAAAGGAAACGGAGTCATACGTAACCACGTGTGTGATTACAAATATCTGCACGCACCAATCATTAGCGACATGATGCTACCAAATGATCGAGCAGCCAATGAGCACCCATGATCATCGGAAGAGCGTCACGTCCTTGGGAGGGATCCCAGGCCAGCATGATGAGCGGTGGTGTCAACTCATCAAGCAGGCTGGCTAGGTGCGCCAGTGCAACGCGCGCACAACGACTGAGGCCGGCCAATGATGAGGCGACGTGTCGATCGGGCTGCACCATGTGTGTTGCGCAAGGCAAACGCAGGACTGCAGCTCACCAAGCCGCACCAGCCCCAGATATGCTAGCAGTACCACCGCGGTAGCTCCCGGAAATCAGTAGGCCGGCGGCGCTCCCCGAAACTGCTTGCCACATTGCATCGTCCTCTATTCTCGAACAGTTGGATTGACTATTGCCTAAAAAATTTGGTTTGGTTGCCGTCCATGGAGGCCTGCTCCGGTGCTCCCCTAACCTAATTTCGGAGGGTACTTTTGTCCCCAGAATTTGTTTTTTTTGCCCGCAGCCCAGATCCAAGCCCTGTCTAGCCCTGTATAACCCAGACCGTATCACGTACAGTATCCTGGTCTGAAAAAAAAACATCCGCACCCCCGTCCAAGTAAGACCTGCGAATCCAATCATTCACGCGAGCAGCTCCATCAATCTCGCGATGGCGCAGCTCCATAAGTCACGTAGTAGATCTCCACCGGCGGCGGCTATCTCGTCGCCGCGATCGTCGGACAGCGGCGCGACAACGCGTGAATCTCCGATCGCGCACAGGTACCGCATCCCGTCCCCCTCTAGTCTCGCTCGCGGCAACATCGAACGAACTGCCGCGCGGGTGGCGATGGTTAACCTAGCGGGCGGTAACCTAGCTACCCGGCGCGTGCAATCGTGGATCTTGTTCGGTAGTGCTGCTCCTCGTGATCTGGGTTCACGTGGCGTCGGTTGGCGTCGGTTGTGTGCACCATGTGGATCGTTAATTGATGTGGCGGCTAACCTAGGTATCCGCGGCAGAGGTAATCACAGACCTAGCTAGGTTTTGAGATCATGCAGTTCCTCGCGATTGAAAGTGATCTCGACGTGCCGTGGCCATCTTCCTTACTAAGTTTGGCAGATCTGAACGGCCTCGGTTGTGGTTGTTTACATAACATCCGTGATGATGTGCTATGTGTTTATATTTCATCATTGATAATGTTTGCACATGTGATGATACATATTATTGGTTGTAGGAAATGGCAGACGAGGAGTTAAGATATCATGGTAGACATGGAGTTTGGAGAACTGATGAAAGACTGGATAGAAGATTGGTCAGATGATGAAAATTCAGATCGTCAAGATCGGTCGACAATGGGAGCGAATGGGACGATCTTAATGTGTGTGGCATTGTCATGTTGTAATTTTTGGTGGCATCTGACAGCATTTAATCTTTGTGTTGAAAATTTATAGATGGATGAGCTTGATGATGATCAGAAAACAACTCGGAGCTCTCGAATGAAGATTACATTAGTCGGTACGTAAGTGAAACGTTTTGTTGGCATGCAAATTGAATTTCTTCTGGAACATTATATGATAAGTAATTATGTATTTGTGTTGTATTTTTCAGATAATTTCCGAATGTCATAATCGTCGACTATTACGGTGAATCCGACGTGGAGACAGACCTTAACGACGAATCATTAGATGCACCTGGTTCTGGGAGTCCGAGTCATCGGTCATCATGAGTGAGGTGTGTGTAATCAATGTTCTATGGATGTAAGTAATGTTAAACCATACAAAACAGTTTTCATGGCTATGTTTTGATTGTGTAGGTGACAGATGGTGGGGTAATAAATGTCCAAGATACTGCCAGTGCAGATGATAAGAGGGATATGTTCATGCAGATAATGGACATGACTTTTATGACTCACGATGCTGTGTATGATTTCTACAACAGCTATGCTAGAGCTAATGGTTTCAGCATTAGGAAGAATAAGGTCAGGTATACCAAAACCGAGGCACATCTTATGCGTTATAGGAAGTTTGTTTGTTCCGACAAAGGAAGCGTGACAGCAAGTTGCTAACCGAGGAAGGGCACAGCCGTCGGCTCGAGCCGAGACACGCTGCTTTTGAAGCATACCTTATCAAGCTTGACCAAAAGCGTGGGGTTTGGTATGTTGCAAGTTTTGAGGACAAGCATAGCCATATGTTGGCAGGACGGACGAGGTACCTTTTCTTTGGTCCCACAGAAAAATCAAAGAGTTTCGAAGCATGAGATAATGTCCATGGGAGCTGCAGGGATTAGAATTCACGACATGATGGATTGCCTCATCAGCAAACATGTATGGTATGGCGGTGTTGGTTTTACCAGCGTGAAATATACAACCTTTGTGCCAGGAGAAGAGGAAGCTGCTTTCAAAAGGTGATGCTGCCACACCATAGGCATCATGGCCATTAGGAAACAGAGGATCCTAGCTTCTTTTTGAGTACATGCTAGATAAGGAAGGACACTTGAATAGGATGTTCGGTGTGACTCCAGTCTCGTCATGACTATGAGGACTTTGGCGGCGTGCTTGTATTTGACAGCGCATACAAGATGAACCGCTATGGTATGCCATTCATACCTTTTGTTGGTCTTAACAATCACCGGAAGACCACAGTTTTTGGTCGTGCCATAGTTTCGGACGAGACCGAACAGACATATGTGTGGCTGTTGCAGACTTTTTGAGGTCCATGTGTCAAAAGATGCGAAGAGTGTAATCACAGATGCCAACGCTGTGATGATCAAGGCAATCGCAAGTCTTGCAGACGTGTGGCACCGTATATGTCGTATATAGAAAAAATTTGAAGATTCACCTCAGTCCCAAGTCCTTGAAGGAGTTTGAACCTTCTGTACTACAGCCGTCCACCACGTTTGAGGAGAGATATGCGCGTTTACCAAAAGATGGTAGTCGGATGTATAAGAAGAGGAGACTGTGGGCGGGCTTATCGTGAGAGGGGTTTTGGCTTGGCATGAAAAGCAACCAGCGGTGAAAGCCTCTCATGCCTTCACCTCCACCTAGACGGTGAAATGACCCTGGTGGATATGATTTTGCATTATGAGAACGCCGTTGTACGTATCCGTGAAAACGAGGCGTGAGATGACCTGCACCTCATAGAGTTGGTGCGATTACTAGCTCGAGGAACTTGAGATAGCTGCTTCTCACGTCTTCACTCCAGCAAACTTCTATATGTTGCAAGATGATCTTATAAAATTGACTGCATGGAGATTGTAGAAATTAAGCTGGGAGACGGATCACAGCAGTACATCGTCCTCGGAAGAATAACCGAATAGCCATTTTGGGTGAGTATACACCGATAAATTCCAGAACCTACTCTGGTGCAGCTGCAGAAGAATGATTCGAAAGGTCTACCTTGCAAGCACATATTCCACGTGCCAAGTACTTGAACATATCTGAAATACCAAAGTGTTCAGTTCTTGTTGGTTCATGAAACAAGCAAGGTTGGGACTGCCCATGAGCCGCTGGCGATCTGTTGGGATATGGTTGGACTGGGGCAGAGGAAAGAATGAAATATAGCCAGGTCAGTGTGTTAGCTTCAGAAGCTATGCATGCGGCATGCAAACACCCAGCTTTGTGGGATCAGTTACAGGATAGTTTGAAGGCTGTGATAGCTAAGAGTCATGAGTATGATCTGCTACAGGAAAATTGAGCAACAATGTAACTGACTTCAGTAAGTGTGCGGTTGAATATGTGAGCGATGGTGAAGGCAACATGGTGCATGATTAAAGATCCTATGAAAGTGTCCAGCAAATGTGCAACAAAGGTAGATGAGAACCGCCTGTCTCAAAAATGGTAGACCACTCTCTTTTGATGAGTTGAAAACCCGGTCTGGCGCTTGCAAATTTCTAGGACACACATAAGCGTAGCAAGAAATGCAAACTAAATCAAGTAAGTGTTTGTATGCATTCTGGATTATTGAAAAATTATCATTCATTAACTTATCTTGTCTTCTATGATGTGCAGAACACTGAAGAAGGAAGAAGTGTAGAACACTTGCTTCAATTTTTACGGATAAATCGAGTGAACATGGTAGTATATCCTTTTCACATTATGGCATAAATTTTAGTTCGACGTTTAACATCGTGTTTGGATCCTATATATATCTTCTATACCTAAATAGCTAGCCCCACTACTAGATTTGACTACACATGCGTGCTTCATCACCTCAATTATTTACAGCCTTCCGATCAAAATTGTGTGGCATCAAGGAATCATGCATGTGCTCATAAGTTAGTTTTGCATTAATGTAAATTATGCCACCTCATTGGTCATGCATGTCTTATTTTCCCAACGCATGCATGCATTTTTTGCATTAACCTATCAACTCAAACAACGCCACTTCATCAATCATGTCTTCTATTTGTGGGGATTTTTCTCTTTTATACATCATTTTGCCACACACACTTCTTTTAAGTTTTATCATTTTAACATGTAAAACTCTTACATTTAATTTCATTGGTTTTAAGCACTAATTTATGGATTGGTTTTAGCGGTTCCCGCAGCAACGCTGAGCATCATCTAGTTGTAACAACTCGATCGACACTTTGTTTAGTGGGAGTGTCAAATTTTACATCTCTAAATAAACAACAAAATCCAACCTAAATAAATTAGCTATAAATTAGAAAGAATATTGTACATTTCCCTCCCGTCCTAACTGCCATTAAATCACCTAACTTACCACTCCCCACCACACATTCACCACCTACCTCGTGTGGTTGAACTCCCTTATCCCCACCTACAGTGATCGAAAACCCCCGGCGACCGCTGCAGCCGCCTACATGGAGAAAAGCCTCGGTTGGCGAGAGCGATGATGAAGCTCGCGGCGATAGCGAGGTGGCGCGCCCATTGGCGGAGGTGTGCGGCTGGTTCCCAGCAGGAGATGTTGGTCAACCACAGCGTGGCCTCGTCAAAGTCCTCACCGCCGCCGAAAAGCGCGCCTTCCCCTCGGCTGCGGCGTCTCGCCGCTCTCCTCCTCGTCTGGGCAATGCGAGAGGCCATGCTGAGCGACTCCCTGTTCAGCGTGCAAGGTGGTGGATGTACCGCTCCACCACCATGGCCTGCACGGCCAGATCCAGCGTCGCGTCGATGGCGGAGCGCATCGACGTCGAGCTCGCTATCCCTGCGCGTGAGCCGGACTACCAGATCCGACGTCGCAAAGCCAGTCTGCCGTTGGGCTCACGGCGTCGTGGAGGCGGCGTGGGCGAGTACTGCTCATCCCGATGACCACGAGGAGGCGAGGAGCGCCCGTGCGATGGTAGCGCCCGTTGCCGTCGGTGGCAAAACAATGCCCATCGACGTGAGCTCCTTCCCTGCACCACGACATAGTGAAGGTGGAAGAAGAGTGGCTCAGGATCAGGTGGCGCGGCGGTGGTCAAGAAGAAGGCTTCTCCGTGTGTGGTGCGCCGCTCACGCCGCCTCAAATTTCGAAGAAGTGAAGATGGGCACGGATTCTGAAGGAGGATGAAGCTGCTGGTTATCTTAAGTTAGGTATGCTGTTATATGTTTCAGCATATAAGTTAACATTATTTTGGGTTTGATGTTGGTTAGGTATGCTTTTATATGTTAGCATATAAGTAATGCAATCGATGCAGTTTGATCGGGTTCTTTGTGGCTGAAGAACTGAATATCTACTGCTCACCCTAAGTGCCAAGTTCAGTTAAATATCTGAATATTGAATATGTATTGTTGCTTTGCTTCGTGTTGCATGGAAGCTGCTAGATGTTGCTCCTATGTTGCAACAAGACATTGTACTAGTCTGCTACATAAATCAGTAGTGTTGCTAGGTGATGTGCCCATGTGCATCACATACCAAATATAGAACATGCCAAAAGTGCATTGTATGTGAAATACAGGACATGCCAAAAGTGCATTATGCCAAATATAGAACATGCCAAAAGTGCCTGTCTCTACAAATCATTATGGCCCTTTTTTATGCTGCAATCTCTGTTACACTTTGCCCATAAAATGAATAGCAAATAATTCAGCATCATTTCATCATGTCAATTACAATGATGTCAATAACTTTATGAACAATCTACTTGCTAACTATGACAGCAATCATAATGGCAAGCAGGCCAAGATCTGAAGACCTCCAAATCCTAAAATCCTATCCCTATAGAGCAATATCTCCTTGTGCATCTTAACCATTGCCCTCTTTTCTTTCTCATTCCTTTTAATTTCAGCTTCATATTCTGTAATCTTAGTCTCAGTTCTTGTTCTTCATGGCAAGATACTTAATGACTGACTTTTCTTATCCCACTCACCATCAACCCATTCAACATACTCAGAAGTGATATCATCCTAAATAAATCATGAGCAATTCAAGTCATTTTATAACTGAACTTGTCGCTGCAAGCGTTAAATTGAACATTTTGCAGCTTGATGCAATAGAAGTACTAGTTTGAAGATCATGCTCAGTACACTAACCTCAAACACACATCCCCCAAGTGCGCTGCCAAAATTGTCTGCATCTATGCAGACACGGGCACTAGGAGTTTCCTGATGACCACATAGATGGAGCTTGTCATGGCCACGGTGATGAATTATGGGCGATAATGCTGGGATGTAAAGAACAACGATAAAGAACTTACCTTTTGCCACCAAAGTGTAGCTGAAGAAATCCTAGCCGTGGCTTCTCCCGGCCCTTCGCCACGAAACCCCGCCCTGTTCCACTAGATCCGCCGCCGCTGCCTCCTATGCCCCGATCCGCCCACCCTTGCGGGACCAGGGTTCGACCTAACTTCGGTCGCCACGCTCTTCGCCCAACGCTTGCCGCCGATGCCCAGCTTCGCTGTCATGCTTTGGCGTCGAGATTTGGGCGCAAATAGAGAGGGAGGCTAAGGATTTGGAAAGGAAGCGAGAAAAGGGAAAGATTGATGTGAACTCGCAAAATGGGCTGGTGTAGCGCTGCGGGAAGATAGCCCTTTGTGGGCCTCACGTGGTTAGATGGGCCGTGCCTGCATTATGGTGAGTATAGAAAAAGTTAATTATACATATAATAAAAAAGCGGGTTTGTAAAACAAACTAGAAAAACATGATGCCTGATAACACACGATAGAGCCAGCAGCTGACACGACTAATTTTGATGAGTGTAATATTACATTTTGGCTTGATATATTTACTTATCTACCATGACTATTTTCATAATAATGTGATGAGGGGAATTACTGGGAGATTATTCAAGATGATGACATGCAGATAGCTAAGGCAGAATGCTAAGCTTGGTAGAGTTTAAAAAGTTAAGATTGTGAAATTTTAATATGAAACTTACGAGAGCAGTTGAAGAAAAACAGAATATTATAAAAAATTGGAGAAGGAAAAAATATTAAGCAAGAACAGTTGATAAGTGAAGCCGTGCAAAATACAATTATAAAAAATGGAGAAGGAGAAAATATTAAGCAAGAACAATTGATAAGTGAAGCCAAAACTTTATTGGTACGACCAAATTGTCTTCTCCAGCGAATTTTATGACCGAATTGTCTTGTGCGAGCAAATTGTCCGCAGACACATACACATGCATGTGCCCTGTTTATTACATAAAATGATAGAACCCTAAGATAATCATGCCGTGAAACCTTGACGGACTAAATCAAACCACTAAAACTTCAATCTTTGCATGCCGCATGGATTCTTCAGGCGCACCTTTTGCTTGCGATTTCGTGAATTTTGTTCTTCACACACTCCATCGTGTTTGAAGGTGACATAATCAACTCTGCGTGAAACGTCTTCTCCTTGCGTCAACGGTGGCCTGCAAAAAATGACATAAAGGTTACATGAACCGAAGTTGCTACACCACTATAGTAGCTAGTCTATAAAATAACAGCATACCTGTAAATTTGCGGGTGATTTTGTCCCGTCCTTTGTATAAACATAAAACCTTTGATCATCTCATCAAGCGTATATTCCAACTCGAGATGCTTACTCCAGTCCTTAGAAGGATGCTGGAGCTTTGCACACTTGTTAGCATCTTTAGGGATTGACAAAACCTACGTTGTATCACACACAACCTTTCCTCAAGAATATAGTCGAGGAAACAATGTTTTGACATCCTATCACGTAAGATTTCATAAATCATGCATAATTGCTAATATAATTCAACGGACTCTTAGCATCGCTACGGTGAGAGACTCTCATCGTAGTCAACTCCTTGAACTTTTGGAAAAATCTTAGCGACAAGTCGAGCTTTCTTAATGGTGATACATACCATCATTGTCCGTCTTCCTTTTAAAATCCATCATGCCCAATAGCCTTACGACCATCAAGTAGTTCTTCCAAAGTCTTCACTTTGTTTTCATACATGGATCCTCTCTCGGATTTTATGGCCTCGAGCCATTTGCGAATCCGGGCCCACCATCGCTTCTCCATAACTCATAGGTTCATTGTTGTCTAGCAACATGGCCTCCAAGACAGAATACGTACCACTCTCAAGTAGTACGCATCCTTGTCGACCCTACGAGGTTTAGTAGTGACTTGATCCGAAGTTTCATGATCACTATCATAGCTTCTACTTCAATTGGTGTAGGCGCCATAGGAACAACTTCACGTGCCTGCTACACTAGTTGAAGTGACGGTTCAATAACCTCATCAAGTCTCCACCATCCTCCCACTCAACTTTCCGAGGCAAACTTTTCCTCGAGAAAGGACCCGATTCAAGAAACAATCCCTATTGCTTTCGGATCTGAATTAGGAGGAGTACCCAAATGTTTTGGGTGTTCTATGAAGATGCATTTATCCGCTTTGGGTTCGAGCTTATCAACCTGAAACTTTTTCACATAAGCGTCGCAGCCCCAAACTTGCAAAAAACGACAACTTAGGTTTCTCCAAACCATAGTTCAAGCGGTGTCGTCTCAACGGAATTACGTGGTGCCCTATTAAAGTGAATGCGGTTGTCTCTAATGCCTAACCCATGAGCGATAGTGGTAATTCGATAAGAGAAATCATGGTACGCACCATATCCAATAGGGTGCAACTATGATGTTCGGACACACCATCACACTATGGTGTTCCAGCGGTATTAATTGTGAAACAATTTCCACAATGTCTCAATTACGTGCCAAAGCTAAGTAACTCATATACTCATTTCTGTGATCATATCATAGACATTTTGTCCTCTTGTCACAATGATCTTCAACTTCACTCTGAAATTACTTGAACCATTCAATAATTCAGACTTTGTTTCATCAAGTAAATATACTCAACATCTACTCGAATCATATGTGAAGTAAGAACATAACCATATTCCTTTGCATGCCTCGGTACTCATTGGATTGCACACATCAAAATGTGTTACTTCCAACAAGTTGCTATCTTGTTCCATTTCTTTGAAAAACTAGGCTTTTCGGTCATCTTGACCATGTGGTATGATTTGCATTTCTCAAGTGATTCAAAATCAAGTGAGACCAAGCGATCCATCTGCATGGAGTTTCTTCATGCGTATACACCAATATACTTGGCTCGCATGTCTCAAACTTTTCAAAAGCGAGTGAGTCAAAGATCCATCAACATGGAGCTTCTTCATGCGTTTTATACCAATATGACTTACATGGTAGTGCCACAAGTAAGTCGTCCTATCATTACTATCTTATATCTTTTGGCATGAAAATGTGTATCACTACGATCGAGATTCAATGAACCATTCATTTTAGGTGCAAGACCATTGAAGGTATTATTCAAATAAGCGAGTAATCATTATTCTCCTTAAATGAATAACCGTATTGCGATAGACATAATCCAATCATGTCTATGCTCAGCATAAACGCCAAATAACAATTATTTAGGTTTAACACCAATCTCGATGGTAGAGGGAGGCGTGCGATGCTTGATCACATCAACCTTGGAAACACTTCCAACACATATCATCAGCTCACCTTTAGCTAGTCTCTGTTTATTCCATAGCTTTTATTTGAGTTACTAACACTTAGCAACCGAACGGTATCTAATACCACTGGTGCTACTAGGAGTACTAGTAAAGTACACATTAACATAATTTATATCCAATATACTTCTATCGACCTTGCCTGCCTTCTTATCTACTAAGTATCTAGGGTGGTTCTGCTTTAGTGTCCGTTCCTCTCATTACAGAAGCACTTAGTCTCGGGTTTGGGTTCAACCTTGGGTTTTCACTAGAGCAGCAACTGTTTTGTCGTTTCATGAAGTATCCCTTCTTGCCCTTGCCCTTCTTGAAACTAGTGGTTTTACCAACCATCAACAATTGATGCTCCTTCTTGATTTCTACTTTCGCGGTGTCAAACATCGCGAATATATCAAGGATCATCATATTTATCCCTGATATGTTATAGTTCATCACGAAGCTCTAGCAGCTTGGTGGCAATGACTTTGGAGAAACATCACTATCTCATCGGAAGATCAACTCCCACTCGATTCAAGTGATTGTTGTACTCGGACAATCTGAGCACGAGCTCAATGATTGAGCTTTTCTCCCTTAGTTTGCAGGCTAAGAAAAATCGTCGGAGGTCTTATACCTCTTGGCGTGAGCACGACTGAAATCCCAATTTCAGCCCTCGAAACATCTCATATGTTCGCGATGTTTGAAATCGTCTTTGGTGCCTCAACTCTAAACTGTTTAACTGAACTATCACGTAGTTATCAAAGCGTGTATGTCAAATGTTAGCAACATCCACAGACGGCGTTCGAGGTTCAGCACACCGGCGGTGCATTAAGGACATAAGCCTTCTCTTGTCCGCATAATTGCTCTATCAACTTTCAACTATATTTTCTCTAGGAACATATCTAAAGCAGTAGAACTAAAGCGCGAGCTTCGACATAATTTGCAAGAATCTTTTGACTATGTTCAGGATAATTAAGTTCATCTTATGAACTCCCACTCGAGATAGACATCCCTCTAGTCATCTAAGTGATTACATGATCCGAGTCAACTAGGCCGTGTCCGATCATCACGTGAGACGGACTAGTCATCATCGGTGAACATCTTCATGTTGATCGTATCAACCATCGACTCATGCTCGACCTTTCGGTCTCTTGTGTTCCGAGGCCATGTGCGTACATGCTAGGCTCGTCAAGTTAACCTAAGTGTTTGGCGTGTGTAAATCTGGCTTACACCCGTTGTATGTGAGCGTTAGAATCTATCACACCCGATCATCACGTGGTGCTTGAAGCAACGAACTTTATAGCAGTGCTGCAGATTAGGGGAACACTTTCTTGAAGTTTTAATGAGGATCATCTTATTTACTATCGTCGTTCTAAGCAAATAAGATGTATAAACATGATAAACATCACATGCAATCAAATAGTGACATGATATGGCCAATATCATTTTGCTCATTTTGATCTCCATCTTGAGGCTCCATTATCATCATCGTCACGGCATGACACCATGATCTCCATCATCATGATCTCCATCATCGTGTCTCCATGAAGTTGTCTCGCCAACTTATTACTTCTACTACTATGGCTACGGTTAGCAATAAAGTAAAGTAATTACATGGCGTTGTTCAATGACATGCAGGTCATACAATAAAGACAACTACTATGGCTCCTGCCGGTTGTCATACTCATCGACATGCAAGTCGTGATTCCTATTACAAGAACATGATCAATCTCATACATCACATTCTTCTTGGCCATATCACATCACATAGCATACCCTGCAAAAACAAGTTAGGCGTCCTCTAATTGTTGTTTGCATGTTTTACGATGGCTGATATGGGTTTCTAGCAAACGTTTCTTACCTCATAAAAAAACTACAACGTGATGTGTCAATTGCTATTTATCCTTCATAAGGACCCTTTTCATCGAATCCGATCCGACTAAAGTGGGAGGCGGCACCCGCTAGCCACCTTATGCAACAATTGCATGTCAATCGGTGGAAACTGTCTCACGTAAGTGTATGTGTAAGGTCGGTCCGGGCGCTTCATCCCACAATGCCACGAATCAAGATTGGACTAGTAACGGTAAGCATATTGAACAAAATCAACGCCCACAACAACTTGTGTTCTACTCGTGCATAGAATCTACGCAATAGACCTAGCTCGATACCACCGTTGGGGAACATAGCAGAAATTCAAAATTTTCTCTGAGTCACCAAGATATATCTATGGAGAAACTAGCGATGGGAGGAGAGTGCATCTACATACCCTTGTAGATTGCTAAGAGAAGCGTTCAAGAAGAGCGGGGTTGAAGGAGTCGTACTGCGTCGTGATGCAAATCAGGAGATCCTAGTGCGAGCAGACGGCACCTTCGCGTTCAACACACGTACAGCCGGTGGCGTCTCCCATGCCTTGATCCAGCAAGGAGAGGGAGAGGTTGGGAAGACTCCGATCCAGCAGCAACTGCAGGCGTGGTGGTGGTGGAGGCGTGGCAATCTGAGGGGCCGCCAAGCACCGGGAGAGGAGGAGAAAGAGAGTAGGGCTGCGCCAACAGGAGAAGAACCGTGAGTTGGGCTGCTCCTTTGCCTCCACTATATATAGGGGAGAGGGAGGGCTGCGCCCCACTAGGGTTCCCTCCCTAGGGGCGGCAGCCCAATCTATCTGGGGTGGCGGCCAAGTGGGGGAGAGGAGGGCACGGGCATGGGCCTTTAGAGCCCATCGCCCTAGGGTTTGCCCTCCCCCTCGTCTCTCTAGGCGCATGGGCCTTGGTGGGGAGGCGCCCCAGCCCACCTGAGGCTGGTCCTTCTCACACTTGGCCCATGTATGCCTCCGGGGCTGTGGCCCCTCCCAGTGAACCCGGACCCCTCGGTGGTCCAGTACACTACAGTGATGCGAAACACTTCCGGTGGCCAAAACCATACTTCCTATATATCAATCTTTACCTCCGGACCATTCCGAACTCCTCGTGACGTCAGGGATCTCATCGGGACTCGAACAACATTCGGTAACCACATACATCTATTCCTATAACCCTAAGCGTCCATGAACCTTAAGTGTGTAGACCCTACGGGTTCGGGAACCATCTTGAACATGACCAGAGGCGTTCTCGGTCAATAACCAACAGCGGGATCTGGATACCCATGTTGGCTCCCACATGTTCCACGATGATCTCATCGGATGAACCACGATGTCGAGGACTCAATCAATCCGTATACAATTCCCTTTGTCTAGCGGTATTGTACTTGCCGAGATTCGATCGTCGGTATCCGATACCTTGTTCAATCTCGTTACGGCAAGTCTCTTTACTCGTTCGGTAACACATCATCCGTGATCAACCCCTTGGTCACATTGTGCACGATATGATGATATCCTACCGAGTGGGCGGAGATACCTCTCCGTCAGCGGAGTGACAAATCCGATCTCGATTCGTGCCAACCCAGACACTTTCGGAGATACCCGTAGTGCACCTTTATAGCCACCCGATTACGTTGTGACGTTTGGTACACCAAAGCATTCCTACGGTATCCGGGAGTTGCACAATCTCATGGTCTAAGGAAATGATACTTGACATTAGAAAAGCTTTAGCATCTGAACTACGATCTTTGTGCTAGGCTTAGGATTGGGTCTTGTCCATCACACCATTCTCCTAATGATGTGATCCGTTATCAACGACATCCAATGTCCATGGTGGAAACCGTAACCATCTATTGATCAACGAGCTAGTCAACTAGAGGCTTACTAGGGACATGGTGTTGTCTATGTATCCACACATGTATCTGAGTTTCCTATCAATACAATTATAGCATGGATAATAAGCGATTATCATGAACAAGGAAATATAATAATAATAACTAATTTATTATTGCCTCTAGGGCATATTTCCAACAAGTACAACATCCGGATCACATCGATGGCTCCGTGGGTTCCCGCTTCATGGAGGGCGATGAGGAGTGGATGTCCATCGGCGCCACTCTCATCCGCTGGTTCTACACCACCATCTCGAAGGACCTCTTCCACCACTGTGGTCTCCGTCAAGCGATGGCCTTTCGCCGTTTGGGCCAAGCTCAACGGCCTCTTCACCGACAACATGCTCCAGCGCAAGGTTTTCTTGCGACGACAAGTTTTGGGTGCCAACAGCTCTCGTCTATTGATGATTCTCGCATGCGCCTCAAGAAGCTTGTTGGCGAGCTCCTCGACCTTGGTGAGGCGGTCTCGATGAGCTCCTTCTCAACACCCTCATCGGCGGCACGAGCAGCGACTTGGGAACGCCGCCTCCAACATCCTCTCATCACCAACCGGCGTTCCCCATGATCGTTGCGTACTTGAAGTTGGAGGAGACCAGGATGCGGATGTCGCGCACCGAGCCACCCACCTCCTCACCACGGTACCGCGACAATGCACCGTCCGCCGCCAGCTCCCTACGCCGGCGGCCCGACCGGAGCCCCTTCGAGCGCCGTCACGCGAGCCCCCTCCCCCCGCAACCCCCGCGGAGAAGCACGCGAAGGCGCTGTAACCGTGAAGGCCACAAGCGATTCTGTGAGCGGCTGCACACAATGGGCGCCAGCGCAACAGCAGCAGCTCCGCCCGGCGCCTGGCGAGCTGGCGAAACCACGGACAGGGTCATGCTACGTACTCCATGCCCGTACCGCGCCCCGTCCGGGCTTCTTGGCGCCCTTGGCCTCTCATCGAGCGCTTCACGCGGCCCCTCGGCGTACCGCCCGTGCCGCTCTCGACACATCTACGACTTATGGGTTGCCTTGGCGGTGGGTTAAATGGCGCCGCCGCTTCAGCCGGTGCCGTCAGCCCTGGCCCTCCGCGGCGCCTTGGGACCCCGCTCCTAGCGGCCCTCCACCGCCCCGCCGCCGCAGCAGTACATTGGCGGTGGCGGTGAGTATATGGACACGGGCCATGGCTCACATTGTCGCCAACCCGGTAACCTTCTTGCCGCTCACCCGTTCACACCGCTGCTCGTATTACCGTGGTGACGGTTCTTCCATGCCAATTACTCATGTCGGTCATGCTGCTTTCCTTCTAACTCCATGCCATTATATCTTTCTAACGTGCTTGTCTCTCGACATCATTAAAAACCTTGTTTCCGTCCGTTCTCTTACGTGAAAATCCTCCGTCGACGTTGAATTTGACATGTTTGGCTTTTACATTAAGGATGCCCGTGCCGGATGGTGCTCTACCGATGTGACAGCCTCGATGAGCTCTACCGGTCCAATCATCCACCTCCTCTGTCCTTTGCACCCATGGCGCTTTACGGAGTGGACCTTTGGCATGCTTGTCTCGATCATCCCAACACGCCACCTTCGTTATATTCTTGAGTTTTTCATTCCGTGTAATAAGATCGGCGATCACACTTGTCATGCTTGTCGTCTCGGCAAACATGTTCGTCTTCCTTTAACACTTCCTCGCATGTTGCTGTTGGGGAGCGTAGTAATTTAAAAAAATCCTACGCACGCAAGATCATGGTGATGCATAGCAGCGAGAGGAGAGTGTTGTCCACGTACCCTCGTGAACCCGAAAGTGGAAGCATTATCTCAGCGGTTGATGTAGTCGTGCGTCTTCACGGCCCGACCGATCAAGCACCGAATCTGGCACCTCCGAGTTCTAGCACCGTTCAGCTCAATGGCGATCCCGGACTCCGATCCAGCAAAGTGTCGGGAAGAGTTCCATCAACCTGACGGCGTGGTAGCGGTGATGATGTTCTACCGGCGCAGGGCTTTGCCTAAGCATCGCTCTGATATGACCGAGGTGGAATATGGTGGAGGGGACACCGCACACGGCTAAGGAGCGATCACGAAGATCAACTTGTGTGTCATGGGGTGCTCCCTGCCCCGTATATAAAGGAGGGAGGGAGGTGCGGCCGGCCCCTAGGGGTGCTGGAGGAGTCCTACTCCCAGGGAGTAGGACCCCCCTCTTGCCTTGTAGGTGAAGGAAGGGGAAGGGAAAGATGAAAGGGCGCCCCCTTTCCTTGTCCTATTCGGACTAGGGGGGGGGGCGCGGCCTGCCCTGGCCGCCCTCCTCTTCTCCCTTAGGGCCCATGTAAGCCCATTAACCCCGGGGGTTCCGGTAACCCCGGTACTCGGTAAAACTCCGATTTTACCGGAAAGATTCCGATATCAAATATAGGCTTCCAATATATCAATATTTATGTCTCAACCATTCGAGACTCCTCGTCATGTCCATGATCACATCCGGGACTCCGAACAACCTTCGGTACATCAAAAACTATAAACTCATAATATAACTGTCATCGTAATGTTAAGTGTGCGGACCCTACGGGTTCGAGAACAATGTAGACATGACCTAGAACTGTTTTCGGTCAATAACCAATAGCGGAACCTGGATGCTCATATTGGCTCCTACATATTCTACAAAGATCTTGATCGGTCAAACCGCATAACAACATCGTTGTTCCCTTTGTCATCGGTATGTTACTTGCCGAGATTGATCGTCGGTATCTCAATACCTAGTTCAATCTCGTTACCGACAAGTCTCTTTAATCGTTACGTAATGCATCATTCCGTAACTAACTCATTAGTTACATTGCTTGCAAGGCTTATAGTGATGTGCATTACCGAGAGGCCGGAGATACCTCTCCGACAATCGGATGACAAATCCTAATCTCGAAATACATCAACTCAACAAGTACCTTCGGAGACACCTAGTACATCTTTATAATCACCCGATTCACGTTGTGGCGTTTGGTAGCACACAAAGTGTTCCTTCGATAAGCGGGAGTTACATAATCTCATAGTCATAGGAACATGTATAAGTCTTGAAGAAAGCAATAGCAACATACTAAGCGATCAAGTGCTAAGCTAACGGAATGGGTCAAATCAATCACATCATTCTCCTAATGATGTGATCCGTTAATCAAATGACAACTCATGTCTATGGTTAGGAAACTTAACCATCTTTGATTCTGAGCTAGTCAAGTAGAGGCATACTAGTGACACTATGTTTGTCTATGTATTCACACATGTATTATGTTTCGGTTAATACAATTCTAGCATGAATAATAAACATTTATCATGAAATAAGGAAATAAATAATAACTTTATTATTGCCGCTAGGGCATATTTCCTTCAGTCTCGCACTTGCACTAGAGTCTATAATCCAGTTCACATCGCCATGTGATTTAACACCAATATTCTTATCGTATATGATTAACACCCATAGTTCACATAGTCATGTGACCAACACCCAAAGGGTTTACTAGAGTCAATAATCTAGTTCACACCGCTATGTGATTAACACCCAAAGAGTACTAAGGTGTGATCATGTTTTGCTCGTGAGACAAGCTTAGTCAGCAGGTCTGCCACATTGAGAGCCGTATGTATTTTTACAAATATTCTATGTCTACAATGCTCTCGCGGAGCTACTCTAGCTAATTGCTCCCACTTTCAATATGTATCCAGATTGAGACTTAGAGTCATCTGGATCGGTGTGATAGCTTGCACCGATGTAACTCTTCTGACGGGCTCTTTTATCACCTCCATAATCGAGAAATATTTCCTTAGTCCTCACTAAGGATATTCTTGACCAATGTCGATGATCTACTCCTATATCACTATTGTACTCCTTGCCAAATTCAGAGCAAGGTATACAATAGGTCTGGTACATAGCATAGCATACTTTATAGAACCTATGGTAGAGGCATAGGAATGACTTTCATTCTCTTTTCTATTTTCTGTTCGGTGGGATTTGAGTCTTACTCAATTTCACACGTTTGCAACACAGGCAAGAACTCTTTCTTTGACTGTTCCATTTTGAACTATTTCAAAATCTTGACAAGGTATGTATTTATTGAAAAACTTATCAAGCGTTTTGATCTATCTCAATAGATCTTGATGCTTAATATGTAAGCAGCTTCACCGAGGTCTTTCTTTGAAAAAATCTTATTCAAGTATCCTTTTATGCTTTTCAGAAAAAATTCTACATTATTTCCGATCAACAATATGTTACTCACATATACTTATCAGAAATGCTGTAGTGCTCCCACTCACTTTCTTGTAAATACAGGCTTCTCCAAAAGTCTGTATAAATCCATATCTTTGATCAACTCATCAAAGCGTATATTTCAACTCGAGATGCTTGCACCAGTCCATAGATGGATCATTGGAGCTTGCACATTTTGTTAGCACCTTTAGGATTGACAAAACCTTCTAGTTGCATCATATACAACTCTTCTTTAAGAAAACCATTAAGGAATGCAGTTTTGACATCCATTTGCCAGATTTCATAAAATGTGGCAATTGCTAATATGATTCGAGACAGACTTTTAAGCATCGTCTGAGTGAGAAAATCTCATTGTATTCAACACCTTGAACTTTGTCAAAACCTTTTCGACAAGTCTAGCTTTGTAGATAGTAACACTACTATCAGCATCTGTCTTCCTCTTGAAGATCCATTTATTCTTAATGACTCACCGATCATCGGGCAAGTCAATCAAAGTTTACACTTTGTTCTCATACATGGATCCTATCTCAGATTTCATGGCTTCAAGCCATTTCAGCGAATCTGGGCTCATCATCGCTTCCTCATAGTTCATAGGTTCATCATGGTCTAGTAACATGACTTCTAGAATAGGATCACCGTACCACTCAGTGCGGACCGTACTCTGGAAGACCTACGAGTTTCTGTAATAACTTGATCTGAAGTTTCATGATCATCATCATTAACTTCCTCACTAATTGGTGTAAGAATCACTGGAACTAATTTACGTGTTGAACTACTTTCCAATTAGGAGAAGGTACAATTACCTTATAAAGTTCTACTTTCCTCCCATTCACTTCTTTCGAGAGAAACTCCTTCTCTAGAAAGGATCCATTTTAGCAATGAATATCTTGCCTTTGGATCTGTGATAGAAGGTGTACCCAATAGTTTCCTTTGGGTATTATATGAAGACGCACTTGTCCGATTTGGGTTTGAGCTTATCAGGATGAAACTTTTTCACATAAGCATTTCAACCCCAAATTTTAAGAAACGACAACTTGGGTTTCTTGCCAAACCACAGTTCATAAGGTGTCATCTCGACGGATTTAGATGGTGCCTTATTTAATGTGAATGCAGATGTCTCTAATGCATAATCCATAAAACGATATTGGTATATCGGTAAGAGACATCATTGATCGCACCATATCAAATAAAGTGTGGTTATGATGTTCGGACACACCGTTCTGCTGTGGTGTTCGGTGGCGTGAGTGTGAAACTATTCCACATTGTTTTATATGAAGGCCAAACTCGTAACAAAATATTCTCCTCCACGATCAGATCGTAGAAACTTTATTTTCTTGTTACGATGATTCTCCACTTCACTCTGAAATTCTTTGAACTTTTCAAATGTTTCAGACTTGTGTTTCATTAAGTAGAAATGCCCATATCTGCTCAAATCATCTGTGAAGGTCAGAAAATAACGATACTTACCACGAGCATCAACACTCATTGGATCGCATACATCGGTATGTATTATTTCCAATAAGTCAGTAGCTCATTCCATTGTTCCGGAGAACGGAGTTTTAGTCATCTTGCCCATAAGGCACGGTTCACAAGCATCAAATGATTCATAATCAAGTGATTCCAAAAGTCCTTTTTTATGGAGTTTCTTCATGCGCTTTACACCGATATGACCCAAACGGCAGTGCCACAAATATGTTGCACTATCATTATCAACTTTGCATCTTTTGGCATCAATATTATGAATATGTGTATCACTACGATCTAGATCCAACAAACTATTTTCATTGGGTGTATGACCATTGAAGGTTTATTCATGTAAACAGAACAAAAATTATTCTCGACTTTAAATGAATAACCGTTTTGCAATAAACATGATCAAATCATATTCATGCTCAACCCAAACGCCAAATAACATTTATTTAGGTTTAACGCCAAATAACACTATATTCATGATCAAATCAATCTTGGAACCACTTCAACACACATCATCACTTCACCCTCAACTAGTCTCTGTTTATACGTAACTCTGTTTGAGTTACTAATTTTAACAACCGAACAAGTATCAAATACTCAAGGGCTACTATCAACACTAGTAAGGTACACATCAATAACCTGTATATCAAAATATACCCTTGTTCACTTAGCCATCCTTCTTATCCACCAAATATTCAGGGTATTTCCGCTTCCAGTGACCATTTCCTTTGCAGTGTAAGCACTCAGTTTCAGGCTTTGGTCTAGCTTTGGGCTTCTTCGCGGGAGTGACAACTTGCTTGCCATTCTACTTGAAGTTCCCTTTCTTTCTCTTTGCCCTTTTCTTGAAACAAGTAGTCTTGTCAATCATCAACACTTGATGCTCTTTCTTGATTTCTACCTTCGTCGATTTCAATATCACGAAGAGCTCGGGAATCGTATTTTTCATCCCTTGCATACTATAGTTCATCACGAAGTTCTAGTAACTTGGTGATGGTGACTAGAGAATTATGTCAATCACTATTGAAAGTGCTAGTTATCGACTAGAGGGGTGAATAGGCGATTTTAGGAAAGTCTTCAAAACACGGATGTTTGAAGACAAACAATAGAAATGACCTAATTGATATGCAGCGGAAGGTAAACTACAACAAGCAAACCATAGTCAAGTATGCAATAGCATTGAAAGTACAAGACTAATAGCAGCTTGGTAGTAAGGATCAAGATGGAAGATAGTGAGAAGCCAATCAACAAAAGTAGTCAAGCAATGAAGTCAAATAGGTATGATAGATAGGCAATGACTTCACGAAGACAAACTCTAAGTAAGGTGAGGAGAAGATAGAACCCGATCACTTGTTGAAGACACACGATTTGTTGGACCAGTTCCAATTGTTTGTGACAACTGTACATCTGGTTAGGGAGGCTGAGAATCAACTTAGAAGACCGCGTCTTCACCTTATTCCCCTTGAGCTAAGGACACACAGTCCTCGCCCAACCACTCTCGTAAGTCTTCAAGGTAGACTTCCGAACCTTCACAGATCGTTCACGGCAATCCACAATGACTCTTGGATGCTCGAGCGCTGACGCCTAACTTGGTGGAGGATTCACAGTCCTCAAGTGTAATAAGTCTTGAGTCACAGACGGAAAGACTTGGTGATGCCTAACACTCTTTGGCTCTGGGTGTTTGGGCTTTGTCCTCGCAAGATTTCTCTCTCTCAAAGGCTTGAGGTGGGTTGCTCTCAAGCGACAAAAGCCGTGCACTAACTCTGAGCGGCCACCAATTTATGGTGTAGGGGTGGGCTATTTATAGCCACTAGGCAACCCGACCTGATATGTCGAAATGACCTGCGTCACTAAGGAACCGACACGTGTTCCAACGGTGATTTCAAACACACAGCAACTTTACTTGGGCTACAAGCAAAGCTGACTCATCAGCTACTGGATAAGTTTTGCTCTCATTGTCTTCGCTCGAAGACATAGGATTTGGGTTGAGCATCACTTCAGTCATTCTGACTATGATCACTTGGACCCCACTTAACAGTACGGTGGTTCCTATGACTCAACAAAGAAGAAAAGGAAACAATGAAACGACACAGTCTTCGCGCTCCATAGTCTTCACTCAATGTCTTCTCATGTCATAGTCTTCAATGTGAATATCTTCACATACCACCATTGTCGTCAATGTCTTCATACATTTTTAGGGGTCATCTCCGGTAGGTAAACCGAATCAATGAGGGACACCACCTGCGTTATCCTGCAATTCTCACAAATGCATTAGTCCCTCAACCACATTTGTCGTCAATACTCCAAAACCAACTAGGGGTGGCACTAGATGCACTTACAATCTCCCCCTTTTTGGTGATTGATGACAAACTGGTTGAAGTTTTCAACGGGGATAAAATACGTGAAATTGTAAAGGATAGGGAATTGTCTTCATAAGTGGCAAAGGCTCCCCCTGAAGATGTGCATATAAGTAGTTTGCTTTTGGAATGCAAATGCACATGGCAGGTTGTACTTGTGGAGATCCTCTTCAACTTATGAAGATAATTCATCATGCATGAAATGATATAACTAAGAGAATGACATGCATAATGAAAAATGGACGTCTGCAGAATGATCTAAGTCACGGAAGTTATAAATCGCACATGCGGAATTTATCATCGCACGAGTAAAGCAAATAAGTAGCAGGCGACCATCGAGTTTAAGTGTTACAACTCAAAGAACCAAATGTATCAAAAGCGTAGAGTTGTAAACACTAGGCAAAATATTATGCAACCGCCCTTATGAACCCGCTTGAAGACTATCAAACTCATATGCTTCTCCCCTTTTGTCGATAAGGACCAAAATGTTTGAAGACATAGAGTATCTACTCGTCCTCTTGAAGTAGATGATGCAGCAGGGATGTCATTGTTGGTTGGCGGTGCGAGCGAACTTAGTGCAGTGTTGATGCGTCTGCGAAGTAGGGGCGGTGAAGTAGCATCGGCTTCATCATCGATCACCTGGCATTTGATTGCAGCGGAGGAAGAATAGTGAGAGTCTTCAAGTGATGGAGTTAAATCGTGGGACTGCATTCCATGGAGGAGTAGAGTCAAACTTGAAGCGTTCGGTGAAGCCATCGTCTTGAAGATGCTTGACCTTGGCGTGGTCAAACTCTTCCATGATCGCCGACAGGTCTCGTGAGTGACAAAAGCATTCTTGGTGGCAAGGTTTGAATGTGATTGGCGTCCACCAAGAGGCTTTGCATTTGTCGCTTGAGCCGGGAGTGATGCTTATCTTGTTTACGATGCGGTCGACAAGAAGTTCTCGATCATTGAGGACTCGAGCGCTTCCGGGCCTTTGGCCAATTGTGCTCTCGGTGGCTTCAATTTGTGCGCGCGGCGGATGAGTGTTCCCAGCGGAGGATGAACCACGAGATACTGCTGGGGCGCCTTCCATGGGTTGAGAGAAGCTATGGTGATCTGCATTACGAAGACAAAGTGGCGTTTTGGCGGGCTCGGGGTATATGGCTTCTGGCGACATATCAACCTCTGGTAGAAATATCGGATGATTGCGGCGGAGGGCTGATAGTTGATAGCGAGTGCATCTTGATGAGGCGCATGACCCATGGAGTATAAAATTTCAGACCAAACAGATCAGATCGAGCGCAGCCAATTGTCGGATGAAGAATTCTTGCGTATTGAAGCTGATGCCATTGAGGATGTAAAGACCAATGTCTTCATTGCTCCTTCAAGTTTTGCAGATGATGAATGCCCTTTGATAGGCCATAGAGTTTGCGATGATGTGATATATTATGCGAGGCGGATACTCAAAGTCATCAACAAAGAAGTTACGAGGGTATTTAGCGTCATGTGGCGATGGCTTCATCATGCTCAACATCGACTCATGTCGGGTTACGGCTTATGAAATATGCTCTCCGTGCATCGCGGTGGAGTTGACAACCAGGTTCAAACAGCTCTCGAGGAATGGGTAGGCTGTGAGCTCAATGGCGTCAAGAGCTTTGGCTTCATGATGAACATTTCTGTCATCCACTCGAGAAACCATGTCTTCGTATCTCTGTAGTAGCAGCGGATGTGGAGGTAGCATAGAATTGAAGCACAAGTTCTTCAATCCGGTGTTCTTTATGCATGTGAAGCCGAGCAGACCTACATCACGAAAGCAATCAAGTGCTTCTTCTAAGCACGGCACTCGACAATGGCCCGGTGTCAAAGCGCATATGAGGAAAATCGCCCTTGATCATCTGAGAATGCATGAGTAATAGCTTCATTCTTGATAGCTCGAAGCGGTCGGATGATATCCTTGGCCTTGTGTAGGGGTTCTTTGCTCTGTCAAAGAAAGTGTTGTGGGCTTTGAAGCCATTTGCATTGAAAGAACACATGAGAGGTGGCGATTGCTGGAAACCTTGGCAGTCTTGGCTTTACTTACGGACACGAGGCCTATCGCAATATGATATTCAAGCGAGGACCCGAGGCATGAGGCGGAGGGACGAGCGAACCATCTTCTTGTGATTATCGACCATAGTTGTATGCTTGCTCAATTGTGTAGGGCCTTGGTGGCGGGGCTGGAGCAGTGGCAACAAGCGAGGCTTCAGCTGCTCACTAGATGCTTGAGGGAGTTGCCTCATTAACCGAGCACATTTCCTTCATTGGCCGGGAGGGCTGTTGGTGCGGGCTCCACATTTGCTTCAGCCATGACCACGTCATTGGCTTCATTGGTGTTGGAGGTGGCAGCCTCAATGTTTTCAACCTCCACTTGAGGAGCTGGAGGGTCGGAACGCTTGCGCGTTGATATCAGGAATAACTTCTTCATTCTGGGGGTGTAGGGACACGTTCTTCTTCTTCTTGGGTGTCTTGGTGATGCAGCGGATTGTCTTCAGCAGCTTTGGCTTGGACTGGAGACATTCATAGTTGGGTGGCCACGAAAACACTTGGCGTGCAACAGGTTGGTGGTGCACTTCTCCTTACAGAGCTTCGAGAGAGGTACTTGAGGCCTTTGACCTTTGAAGCCCTCGAAATGCTAGCGACACCTTTGTAGATGGGGTTGTGGGCCTCAAAGTCTTCCTCTTCTTCTTGCTGTTGTTGTTGGGGAGTGACTTGTTGTTGGGGAGTACTAGGGAGTCTTCTTGTTGCGGGCGATCAGCCCATGAAGCATCTGAGCAATTGGCGTCGAGAGGGCGACCAATCTTGATGAGTTCGTTGTTAAATCGAACGAGCGATGATACCACATTGTATTCAATTTGAGGAAGAACTTCATCATCTTCAACATTGTCATGGTGACCAATGTCTTCAGCAGTGATGGGATCAACTGCTGGAATCTCTTGACCGAGAGCCTCTGTGGAAGCGGGCTCATGAGCAGTCATCTGAAGTTCTTGGGTTGCGGAGCGGGGCGAACCACTGAAATGGGTTCAACAACCAAGGGCTCTGTGGGAGCAGCCCGATTCTTCTTGGTCTTGAGCTTCTTCTTGGAGGAGCAGCATCGAGGCGTCGGATTTTTCCTTTTTACGGCTTCAGCCTCGGTAGCCCTCGTCTTCTTACATTGAAGCGGTGAGCCGGACCTTTGGCTTGAGCAGTCATGCTGCTTGGGAAGACTATGCGGGGTTCTTCCTGCCTTGAAGGTGCAGCTTGGTCAGTTGAAGACTTCTTCCTCTTTGCAGCCATTTTGGGTTCAATGCCAGGACGGCCAAGAGCCTTGCGCTTCTCAGCCTCATTGTAGGCAAGCACACACTTATCGGCGGACTCTTCATGCACTCACGAGAGCCTCGGCTTCTTCTCGCTTCTTGAAAGGCTTCTTTGAGCTCGTGCAGCATGACCTTGAAGTTTTGACATCTTGCACGCTGAGTGCAGCCATATGCTTCTTGAACTGAGCTTTTCATAGTCGATTTTGTTCTTGAGTTCAACAATGCATTTGAGCAAGAGCTAGCTCGAAAGCAATGGCTCCATTGAAGGAGACGCTTAGGCCAATAGGAAGTTGCAGATCTTCAAAGCTGATGTTTGGGGTGTCAAACCACTCATCAATGAAGTGATGGATGATTGCCACATCAAGAGAGGCAAATTGTTGAAGATTTCTGCTTCTTCTTTGCTCTTGATAAGCTGCTCAAGAGCATCATCGCAAGATCTTCATCCTTTGGACAGATCAATGTGCTCTTCACGCAGAGCGGCAGCGAGTCGATGTCGATTCAGTATTCTTGACACTTTTCTTTCTCTTCTCCGTCTTCTTGGAATCTGGGATTGATCTTGAATTGCTGCGGCTTGGGAGGTGCGATGGCAGTGGCTTCACACGTGAAGCTTTTGGAGGAGCGGTGACTTTGAAGCCTTGACATTCTTTAGCCTGCGGCTTTGGAGCAGGAGCAGGAGCTTGGCTGGGGCTTCATCGGACTCAGCATCGTCATCGAGTGGTCCACTTTGGCACCTTGGACCAAGATGTAAGTGATGAGGCCATCAAGGTTTGAAAAGGGACCGATGACATTGGGTTCGACATCCGTGAGCCGTCGGCCGGGAGCAGAGGGACCGAGGTTGAAGTCTAATCCCAATGACTTCTTGTTTTCCTTGGCGAAGCCTTTGCGTCTTTGGAAGTTGCGCTTGAAGAGATTATCTTCCGACACGAGCAATGGCGTTGGGTCGGCATTTTCGGTGAGGTCCACGGACCATACAAGGATAGAAACCTTGTGCAATAGCTTCAGCCATGTTCTTGGGTGGAAGGCCTCGAAAGAGAATATCACCCCAAGGGCTTCTGATAGCATTCTTCTCGGCATATTCCTGGGTCACGAAATTGTACTTGAACCATTGTTCAGCCCAATATCGACGAACCCATTGGATTCGCGTCTTGCGTTGATTGTAATTCTCTTCGGGATCTGTCTTGTAAAGCTCTGCGAGGTCATCAGGCAGATCTTTTGAGGTTCCCCCACGACGCTGTCTGCCGCCCTTCCTGACTGATTTATCTGCAACCATGAACTTCAAACTGAATGGCTTCAATATGTTCAAAGGCTTCAAAGGCTTGCGTTTGCTGGACAAACAGGATCTGGCTTCAGGAGAGTTAGTTTGATGCTGTAAGAATTCTGCAAACGAATGCAGACTATGAGAACCAAGGTATTCTCCCACAGACATGTACCTGTGACAACATTAGAGATGGGAGGGAAGGGGAAGAGGTCATATGCATTCTCAGAAGATTTTGAAGATAAATCAGTTTGAAGACATTGACCTCATGATGCGAAGACATTCACTTATCTGCTGAGAGTTGGTTCGATTTATGCGAATCCGTGAATAAGTACAAGTGAGGAATCTAACTAGTTGTGAAGCTTAAGTCAATATACTAGGCAATATGAGATGCAGACAGAATAGATCTAACATAGTATGACCAGAAACCAATTTTGGTAAGTAGGATGAATCTTGAAGATCAAAAAGATGGTAATAATAGAGTTATATTTACCACTCGAAGAATAGCTAGACGGGAAGAAAAAGGAGGCCGAGCAGTTCAATCCACCGTGCCCTAACTTGGCGACGGAGGACACCTACGGCGGCGGCAGAGATGACGATGTTCGCGGCCGGCGTGAGGACAGCGTCGGAGAAGTCGCGGCAGCTAAGCGATTCGTCGCCGGCGTCGTCGAGAGCTAGCGGTGGCGCTAGGGTTTTGACGAGGTGGAGAGGTGGAAGAAGATTTTCTTTACTGCGGTGGACATGTATTTATAAGGAGGTGTGCGGCACGGCGCAATTACGAGTGCCTGGCGGTTCACATCGAGGGCGCGTGGCAAGCATGCAACATACTCTGAGTTGTCCCACGTTCCCCGCCCGGAGTTTGTCGGATGGTCGTTCGGCTTCTCCGGTTTCAACGATGAGATGAATCATTTAAAACAGACTTCAAGTTTGTCTACGTGTCTTCTGGCGACAAGGGCGCAGAGAAGACATTCGACAGTTTCAATAGAATGCATATGATTTGGACAGATAGAGTTTGAGATATAAAGCATAGAGATTGGGGTCGATCACATTCACTTAGTTCAAAAGATTCAACTTGGAAGACATAGCTATAAGTGAATCTTGTAGAGGACAGAAATAAATAAATAAATAAATAAATAAATATATATATATATATATATATATATATATATATATATATATATATATATATATATATATATATATATATATATATATCGACAACAACCAAATCAACACAGTGAAGAAAATCATGAAGATAGATTGAAGTTGAAGACAAATCAAATGCGAAGATATTGCGAAATAACGCCATGGTGAAACACTTCAAACAAATAAATTTGGTGGTGGCGTTACCCACGTATAGGAAGTATTAGACCCGGACACGGCGCACAATTATCGTGGCGCTCGAAGTCAAATTCCATGTTAATGTATTCACACTCAGAATGTAAGTCTTCATTGATTGAAGATATCGTTACCGTGTGTTGGACATCTAAGTCATCAACATGCATAAGTGTTAGGATGTGTGCTTGATCACAGGACATTTGAGGATTCCAAGATATTTAGCTCACACGTAACTTGCAAAACCTTTTCTCATCCAAGGGCTTTGTGAAGATATCTGCCGATTGCTCTTGGTGTTGGCGTGAATGATGTCAATATCTTTCTTCATGACATGATCCACGAGAAAATGATGGCGAATTTCAATGTGCTTTGTCTTGAGTGCTGGGCTGGATTGTTGGCAATCTTGATGGCGCTTTCGTTGTCATGAAGAGAGGTACTTGTTTCAGATTGATGCCATAGTCCTTGAGAGTTTGCTTCATCCATAGAAGCTGAGCACAGCAAGATCCGGCAACAATGTATTCAGATTCAGCGGTTGAGAGTGATACAGTTCGCTTCTTTGAAGACTAACGGACAAGTGATCGTCCGAGAAAGTGGCATGTGCCTGATGTAGACTTGCGATCCACCTTGTCACCAGCATAATCAGCATCGAAAATCAACCAAATCAAAATTTGAGCACTTTGGATACCATAATCCGAGTGTTGGGGTGTGAGCCAAATATCGAAGAATTAAGCTTCACAGCTAAGTGATGCGATTCCTTTGGTGCCGCTTGGAATCGAGCACACATGCAAACACTAAGCATAATATCGGCCTAGATGCACATAGGTAAAGTAAGGAACCAATCATGGGCGGTATACCTTTTGATCGAACTCTTTACCATTGTCGTCGGGACCCGGATGGTGTTTAGGCTGGCATTGGCGTCGTGTATCCTTTGCACTCTTGCATTCCAAACTTCTTGAGACAATCTTGGAGGTATTTTTCTTGAGATATAAAGATGCCATTCCTTTCTTGTGAATTTGAAGACCAAGGAAGAACTTGAGCTCTCCATAATGGACATCGATATTGTTCTTGCATCATGTATCCAAATTCATCATTATACTTACGGTTGGTGCAGCCGAAGATAATGTCATCCACATATATTTGGCATACAAACAATTCACCATCATATGTCTTCGTGAAGAGTGTGGGATCAAGGGATCCAGGTTTGAAGCCTTTGCTCTTCAGGAAGTCTTTGATCGTATCATACCGGTAGCGAGGAGCTTGTTTGAGGCCATACGATTGCTTTATTTAGCTTGTACACCATATCGGGATGTTTTGGATCTTCAAAGCGGTGGTTGGCGACATATACTTCTTCTTCAATCTTGCCGTTGAGAAATGCACTCTTCACATCCATTTGATATAGCAAGATGTTGTGGTGGTTAGCATAGGCTAGTAGTATACGAATAGCTTCAAGCCTAGCTACAGGAGCAAATGTTTCATCGAATTAAATTCCTTCAACTTGAGTATATCCTTGATCCACAAGACGTGCTTTGTTTCTGACGACTTGACCATGCTCATCTTGCTTGTTTCGATATACCCATTTGGTGCCAATAATGTTATGCTTGCGAGGTTAGGCGCTTGACAAGTTCCCAAACATTGTTCAGCTTGGCTGTTGAAGTTCTTCTTGCATAGCTTGTATCCATTACGGTTCCATAAAGGCTTGACAACTTTCTTGGGTTACGATATTGACACAAAAGAAAAGTGCCCACAGAAATTTGCTAGTTGTGTTGCTCTTGGGCGAGAGCGGACCAGGTGCATTGATGCTATTGATTATCTTCTCAATCTGTACTTCATTTGCTTTCGAGGATGAGCTGGGCGAAGACTTTGCTCATGCTGATCATTGTCATCATTGGGAGGATTGTCTTGAGTGAGCATTGTCTTCGGTTGGTTAGGTGCGAAATGATAAGTTCCTCTTCGAGGTTGTGCTTGAAGGCATGATTTCACAGTTCCCATTAGCTTGATAGACTTGCTGGGTGAGCTTCGTCTAGTGTACTTGGCAGGAACTCTCTTTGTGAACCATTGGTTTCATCAAATCGCACGTCCACCGTTTGACGATTTTGTAGAGATAAAGGTTGAAGACTACGAGGAGTGCGAGTCCTTTCCGTAACCGAGCATGAAGCCTTCGTGAGCTTTGGGTTCAAATTTTGACTTGTGATGGGGATCCTTGATCCAGCACTTGGCCCCAAATACTCTGAAGTAGCTGACATTTGGCTTCTTGCCAGTAAGGAGCTCATAGGATGTTTTGTTCAGAAGCTTATGGATGTAAACACGGTTGATGACGTGACAAGCTGTATCAATAGCTTTAGGCCAGAACTTTCTTGGTGTCTTGTACTCGTCGAGCATTGTTCGAGCCATCTCAATGAGGTTCTGTTCTTGCGCTCCACGATGCCATTTTCTGAGGTGTGTATGGGCGAGAGAACTCATGAGTGATTCCATGGTATCGAGATAAAGATCAAGTCCGGTGTTCTTGAATTGATTGTCGTTATCACTTACGATATGCTTGATCTTGGCGCCATAATTGTTCATTGCTCGATTGGCGAAGCGTCTGAAGACATCTTGCACTTCAGTCTTGTGAAAATTATGTGCACCCATGTGTATCTTGAGTAGTCATCAACAATGGCGAAGCCATAGAGACAAGCAGTTGTTGTGAGGTAGAGTAATGAGTAGGGCCAAACAAATCCATGGGTAACAGCTCGAAGGGTTGAGATGTCGTCATGATTGTCTTGAGGGTGCTTTGCCTAGTCATCTTTCCATCTTCGCGAGCACCACACAAATGATCCTTCTTGAACTTGACACCTTGATGCCTATGACATGCTTCTTCTTGGCGAGTGTGTGTAAGTTCCTCATGCCAACATGCCCCGACCTCCGATGCGAGCCAGACATTCGAAGCTTTTGCAAGAAGACATACGACAAGTTGTGGACCTGCTGAAATCTACCATGTATAGATCATCCTTCCTATACCCTTCAAAGACTTGCTTTTACCAATTGTCGAGAAAATGTGATGTGACTCTTATGCGATGGGCGTAAGGTTGAGTCCATGAGAAGACTTGATCACCAGTCATATGATTAGTGCATCACTTTGTCCATAAACCATTACGAAGCATGAGGTGCCATACCCTACTGTGCAGTTAGGGGATAGGCTTCACCAAGAGCATTGTGAAGCATAAACATTTGAATGGCAAGTGGATTATTGAAGCTTAAATCAAGATTAGGACTGATAGGATGAATGGCAAGCGATTAGGAACAAAATACCTAGTGAGACCATTTGGGCATTTGATCTTGTGCCCTACAAGATATTTTAGGTCCCTGACTATAGCATCGAGCGCCTTTGATTTTCGGTTGGAGACCCTTTCAAAGGAAAGTTAATTCTTCTTAACCACCCACATCTTGGTGTGGCTTAAACAATGAGTCTAAGTCAGCATCGAGAACTTGACTTTGGAGCCCTAGCAAATAGCCTTGAAGGAGATGAATGATACTCATATGAATAAGCGAAAAGTTCTTAGTTCTATGAACATAGCGGTTTGAAGACACTGCGCTCATATTCATAAATTTGAGTACGGTTTCCTGCAAAACATTGGCGTTAGGGTGACTCGGTGAGTCCTCATGCATGTAAACCTTTGGACCATATGCGCCTTAGGTCTAGGGTTTGTCTTCTTCCCGGTGGTGTCATCTTGACATTCTTTGGATGTCGGGGTTGGAGTGCGACATATGCCAAAGGATGGCTTATCATGGAGGCGAGTAGAGCGTCGCTGGTGCAGAGAAGCAGGATAAAGCGAGAACATGCCTTGGCCGAATCTTACCCCAACAGGGCTCTCCGAGGAGATAACACCCTACTGCTGCTCTGCAGGTCTCCGCATGGTCACTATGGCAAAGCAGGTACAAGAGGCTCCTTGAGCTGTTAAGGGGTGAGGAAGGAGAAGGGCTTGGCTTGCTCTTCTCTCCCTCTATGTGTGTCTAAAGCTACTAGCTTCCAACCCTTTGCATGGGCGCCCGAGGGTTTATATAGGCTACCCAGAGTACAATGGTAATCCGGCTGGCGTGGGCCCAAGTCGCCGCCTCTAAGTCGCCGTCTTCTCCGCCTACTCCTGGGCCCGCCGACTTGCAGGCCCGCGGTCAACCCAACATGGGGCAGACAGCCTAAACCGTCACTTGTGGTAATCTTGCCCGACTGCAGATCATGGTCGTGCTTCTAATGATGTGAGCTTGGTCGTGAGGTTATAGCAGCTTGCGCCCGCTGGCAGGCGATCACTTGTTGCCACTCCTGTCTTATGCGGTTAATGGCGTGGATCACGGGGAGAACGGCGGCTTCGAGCCGACTCCATCGGGTCCGTCTTTGGGTGCTCTCGCCATCTTGGTACTCCGCCCGGCGGTAATCCCGCCGTCTTCGTCGTGGGCAGATAGCGTGGGTACGAGGAATCTGCCCACGGTGATGATGTCTGAGCGGCATGGCGATCTTTGCTGCGCCCGACGGAGATCTCCGTTGATGCAGGCGCCACAGCAGCCATGCGCCCGCTATGGACTAAGCGGGGGCGAGCAGCGGCGGCTTACCCGTGGTCGCCCAGGCCTAAAGCGGTGGAGGTCATGGGCCGACTCAGCGTGGCCGGCCTCATTTTGGAGGTGTTGGTAGAATCGGCTTGTCTGGCCGGCCCGGGACTTCGGCCCGGAGGGTAGTCGACGGCGCCGCTGCCGACCATCTGAAAGCGGCTCCGTCTTGGGGTCTTGAGGCGCAGCTTGCCCGATGTTTTGAAAGGTTCAGGGGCTCGGGTCTGCCTACCCGTAGTCCATTACTCCGCCAGTGGCCCCGAAGCTGGGGGGGCGCGAGGCAGCTCATCGAGGCCGACGACTTCATCCTTGACGGGAAGAATTTGGACTCGGCCGCCGTCTCCATCCGAATCGGCCGCGAAGTCTTGTATCTTGCTCTTCAAAGGCTTGAAGGTCATAGCGGCATCCGGCGGCGTGCACGATAAGCTTCAGGCAGCCGCCCGTCGCGGGCCCGCCACATGGCGCCACCAGCGGAGGGCGGTCTGCCAGCCGCAGCGTGACAAGACAGGTCTGTCGGTGGCTTCATCGCCACCTGCGCCCGGCGCGCAGCGAATCCGCTGCGGCGTAGCGGCGGTGGGCTCCCCGCCATTACTGCGTGCGATAGCGTCGTGGGTTAAATTAATAAGGCGTGGGGGCGTGGGCGCGATTAATCCACGCCCGCCCTCGGCCGCAGCCGGCGCCTACTAAGTGGCGGGGAGGGAGCGGCGGCGCCGCGCGCTCTCATCCCGCTCCTGCCCGTCTTCTTCCTTGCTCCTCGCGCGAGCCTCGTTCCTTCCTGCGCGCGGAGATGAGCTCTTCATCGTATCGCCCAGCGCCTCCGGCGCGCCTCGGGCAACGTCCGTCGGCATCGGCGGCAGCGACATGGTCGAGTTCGCCCGGCGAGAACCGCGCATTCCGGCAGCAACCTACGTGCGAGCCGCGCCGCGCCCGGAGCGAAATCACGCCCGGCGCGGAGGAGGCGGCGGGTAGATCTTCCTTCGCACCTCATGCGGAGTTGGGGTTCTTGGCGGCGGCTTCTTCCAGCGCATTCCTGGAGTTCTTGGGCTCGGCCGCACCCTCACCCCAACATGGTGGTGCTGCTGGCGGCGCCGCATCCTTATCACGAAGGTTTCCCGATTCTCCACCATCGAGCTATGGGAGTTCTTTCAATGGCTTCGGGACCCACACTCGCTCGTGCGGCTACATGGCGTGTTCATCGCCAGCGGAGGCGGTGGCCGACAACCCTTTCCCTGCCATCCCCTCATCAAGTCGGTGAAGATGTGGCAGGCCTTCGTATTTCTATGTCAAACGTCGCCCCCGGCGGCTGGAATCAACTTGCACGCCCTCGTGGGCGGCGAAGCTAGAGCCGACCCACCGGCTGGTCCCTCAGGGCGGCACGCTGACTCGAGCAACGCCACCGTCGCGTGGCTCCGCGTAATGACATAGTCGGAGGGCCTGACTGGGGCTGACTTGCTGACCGCCGTCGTGGCGCGCCGAATCCTCCCTCTCGGGGCCGCCCTCATCGATCTGCCGGATGGCGGCATGGAGGACAATGGGATGTGCTCCAGGGACATGCCCCTTGCGGAGGTGGTGGATCTGATGAACTTCTTGGCGAGCTGCGATCTCAAGAAGGAATGGGCGCTTGACAGGAGCCATACTCAGCGCCAATCCCCTGCCCGATGGTAAGTTGCCTCTTGCTTCCTTGTTTCCCTTCTTAGCCGGATCTGCTCTACTTTCCTTTGTTCTTTCCGACTCGAGAATCCTCTCATGCCCTCGGCCGGCGCCCGCAGGGGCGGCTCGCCAGGTTGACCCGACCAGGAGGCGGAGAGTGGCCTTATGCCCGACTTGGGCGTGGCGGCGGTGGAAGACCGATCCAGAAGGAGGAGGAGAGGCCAGCGACCTCGGGCCCTCGGCCACTTTGCCGGCCTTTGATGTGAAGGCCCCGCCGCCTTATGAGATCGGCCAACCAGGCTGAGCTCCACCACGCCTTGGGGCCGGTGTGTGGCCCGGGCGGGCGAGTCAGCCAGGCGGCCAGGCCAAGAGGATCGGGAGGCAGGCCGCCCGCAACTCGGTAGCGATGCTCTAGCTAATTGCTCCCACTTTCAATATGTATCAGATTGAGACTTAGAGTCATCTGGATCGGTGTGAAAACTTAGATGTAACTCTTCGACGGGCTCTTTTATCACCTCCATAATCGAGAAATATTTCCTTAGTCCTCACTAAGGATATTCTTGACCAATGTCCAGTGATCTACTCTAGATCACTATTGTACTCCTTGCCAAATTCAGAGCAAGGTATACAATAGATGCAGTATAGCATAGCATACTTTATAGAACCTATGGTGAGGCATAGGAATGACTTTCATTCTCTTTTCTATTTTCTTCTGGTCGGGTTTGAGTCTTACTCAATTTCACCTTGCAACACAGGCAAGAACTCTTTCTTTGACTGTTCCATTTTGAACTATTTCAAAATCTTGACAAGGTATGTACTTATTGAAAAACTTATCAAGCGTCTTGATCTATCTCAATAGATCTTGATGCTCAATATAAGCAACTTCACGAGGTCTTTCTTTGAAAAATCTTTTCAAATATCCTTTATGCTTTCAGAAAAATTCTACATTATTTCGATCAACAATATGTTACTCACATATACTTATCGAAATCTGTAGTGCTCCCTCTTTCTTGTAAATCAGGCTTCTCCAAAGTCTGTATAAAACCATATCTTTGATCAACTTATCCGTATATTCCAACTCGAGATGCTTGCACCAGTCCATAGATGGATCATTGGAGCTTGCATTTGTTAGCACCTTTAGGATTGACAAAACCTTCTGGTTGCATCATATACAACTCTTCTTTAAGAAAACCATTAAGGGCAGTTTTGACATCCATTTGCCAGATTTCATAAAATGTGGCAATTGCTATGATTCGGACAGACTTAAGCATCGATACGGTGAAAAATCTCATTGTATTCAACACCTTGAACTTGTCAAAAACCTTTTGAAAGTCGAGCTTTGTAGATAGTAACACTACTATCAGCATCATCTTCCTCTTGAAGATCCATTTATTCTTAATGGCTTGCCGATCATCGAACAAGTCAATCAAAGTCCACACTTTGTTCTCATACATGGATCCTATCTCAGATTTCATGGCCTCAAGCCATTTCGCGAATCTGGGCTCATCATCGCTTCCTCATAGTTCATAGGTTCATCATGGTCTAGTAACATGACTTCAGAATAGGATTACGTACCACTCAGTGCGGATCTTACTCTGGAAGACCTCGAGGTTTGGTAATAACTTGATCTGAAGTTTCATGATCATCATCATTAACTTCCTCACTAATTGGTGTAGGAATCACTGGAACTATTTCTGTGATGAACTACTTTCCAATTAGGAAAAGTACAATTACTTATCAAGTTCTACTTTCCTCCCATTCACTTCTTTAGAGAAACTCCTTCTCTAGAAAGGATCCATTTTAGCAATGAATATCTTGCCTTGGATCTGTGATAGAAGGTGTACCCAATAGTTTCCTTTGGGTATTCTATGAAGACGCACTTCTCGATTTGGGTTTGAGCTTATCAGGATGAAACTTTTTCACATAGCATCGCAACCCCAAACTTTAAACGACAACTTGGGTTTCTTGCCAAACCATAGTTCATAAGGTGTCATCTCAGCAGTTTAGATGGTGCCTTATTTAACGTGAATGCAGATGTCTCTAATGCATAACCCCAAAAGCGATAGTGGTAAATCGGTAAGACATCATAGATCGCACCATATCAAATAAAGTGTGGTTATGACGTTCGGACACACCATCGCTGTGGTGTTCCAGGTGGCGTGAGTGTGAAACTATTCACATTGTTTTAATGAAGACCAAACTCGTAACTCAAATATTCTCCTCCACGATCAGATCGTAGAAACTTTATTTTCTTATTACGATGATTCTCCACTTCACTCTGAAATTCTTTGAACTTTTCAAATGTTTCAGACTTGTGTTTCATCAAGTAGATATACCCATATCTGCTCAAATCATCTTGAAGGTCGGAAAATAACGATACTTACGAGCATCAACACTCATTGGATCGCATACATCGGTATGTATTATTTCCAATAAGTCAGTAGCTCGTTCCATTGTTCGGAGAAGCGGAGTTTTAGTCATCTTGCCCAAAAGGCACGGTTCACAAGCATCAAATGATTCATAATCAAGTGATTCCAAAATCCATCTTTATGGAGTTTCTTCATGCGCTTTACGATATGACTAGCGGCGTGCCACAAATAAGTTGCACTATCATTATTAACTTTGCATCTTTTGGCATCAATATTATGAATATGTGTATCACTACGATCGAGATCCAACAAACTATTTTCATTGGGTGTATGACCATTGAAGGTTTATTCATGTAAACAGAACAACAATTATTCTCGACTTTAAATGAATAACCGTTTGCAATAAACATGATCAAATCATATTCATGCTCCTTAAACGCAAATAACATTTATTTAGGTTTAACATAAAATAACAGTATATTCATGATCATATCAATCTTGGAACCACTTCAACACACATCATCTTCACCCTCAACTAGTCTCTGTTTATTCGTAACTCTGTTTGAGTTACTAATCTTAACAACCGAACAAGTATCAAATACTCAAGGGCTACTATAAACACTAGTAAGGTACATCAATAACCTTATATCAAATACCCTTGTTCACTTTATCCTTCTTATCCACCAAATATTCAGGGTATTTCCGCTTCGGTGACCATTTCCTGCGATTAAGCACTCGGTTTAGGCTTTGGTCTAGCTTTGGGCTTCTTCTGGGAGTGACAACACTTGCCATTCTACTTGAAGTTCCTTTCTTTCCTCTTTGCCCTTTTTAAACTAGTGGTCTTGTCAATCATCAACACTTGATGCTCTTTCTTGATTTCTACCTTGTCGATTTCAACATCACGAAGAGCTAGAATCGTATTTTTCATCCCTTGCATACTATAGTTCATCACGAAGTTCTAGTAACTTGGTGATGGTGACTAAAATTATGTCAATCACTATCTTAAGTGCTAGATTATCGACTAGAGGGGGTGAATAGGCGATTTTTGAGAGAATCTTCAAAGCTGGATGTTTGAGATAAACAATAGAAATGACCTAATGATATCTTGAGAGTAAACTTAAAGCAAACCATAGTCAAGTATGCAATAGCATTGAAAGTCCAAGACTAATAGCGGCTTGGTAGTAAGGATCAAGATGGAAGATAGTGAGAAGCCAATCAACAAAAGTAGTCAAACAATGAAGTCAAATAGGTATGATAGTAAATGATGACTTCACGAAGACAAACTCTAAGTAAGGTGAGGGAGAAGAAGATAGAACCCGATCACTTATTGAAGACACATTTGTTGGACCAGTTTCCAATTCTGTGACAATACATCTGGTTAGGAGGCTGAGAATCAACTTAGAAAAGCGTCTTCCTTATTCCCCTTGAGCTAGGACACACAGTCCTCGCCCAACCCTCTCGTGAAGTCTTCAAAGTGAACTTCGAACCTTCTGAACTACGTTCACGGCAATCCACAATGACTCTTGGATGCTCGAGCACTTGACGCCTAACTGTTTGGAGGATTCACAGTCTCAAGTGTAATAAGTCTTCAGGTCACCACAGACGAAGACTTGATGATGCCTAACACTCTTTGGCTCTGGGTGTTTTGGGCTTTGTCCTCATAAGGATTTCTCTCTCTCAAAGGCTTGGTGGGTTGCTCTCAAGCGACAAAGCAGTGCACTAACTACGGCGGCCACCAATTTATGGTGTGAGGGTGGGCTATTTATAGCCACTAAACAGCGACCTGATATGTCCGAAATGACCCTCGTCACTAAGGAAGCGATATGCGATGTTCCATGGTGATTTTAAATACACAGCAACTGCCGGGCTACCAACAAAGCTGACTCATCAGCTACCGGATAAGTTTTGCTCTCATTGTCTTATTTCGAAGACATAGGATTTAGTTGACATCACTTGATCATTACGACTATGATCCCACTTGGACCCCTTAACGGTCTGATTGGTTCCTATGACTCAACAAGAAGAAAAGGAAACAATGAAGCGACCAGTCTTCGGCTCCATAGTCTTCACTCAATGTCTTCATGTCATAGTCTTCAATGTGAATATCTTCACATACCACCATTGTCGTCAATGTCTTCATACATTTTTAGGGGTCATCTCCGGTAGGTAAGCGAATCAATGAGGGACACCACTGCGTTATACTGCAATTCTCACAAATGCATTAGTCCCTCAACCACATTTGTAAGTCAATACTCAAAACCAACTAGGGTGGCACTAGATGCACACAATCTCCCCTTTTGGTGATTGATGACAAGTTGAAGTTTCAACAGGGATAAAGTCATTGAAATTGTAAAGGATAGGAATTGTCTTCATAAGTGGCAAGCTCCCCACGAAGATGTGCATCGACCAGCTCTCTATTGATTATAGTGTAGGTTGCCGCTCGGCGTTGCACCTGCCGAGCTGAGGTTTCATCAGTTGGTAGCTCTCCGCTTACCAAAAATTTCAAGATGGGCTGGGCCCATGAGGGTGCTGCTATTTCTTTGACCGCCAAGACTTCTACTTGGACGAGGGCGGAAAGGCTGGGAGGCGGCGGGTTGGAGTCCGCAGCAGCTTGCTGCGTTGGAGAAGTCCCCGGCCGACCGGCCTTGCAGTCCGGCCGAGTAATGGAGTCTTTACAAAAGGTCGCCAGTCCCTGCACCGGGTTCTGAAGTCCCGGGCCGGGCTTCGATCGCCGCGTTCTTGGGGCGCCACGGATTCTGCGCCCGTCTGCCGAGGCTCGAGTCGGATCTGCTTTCTTCGGGGAGCCGGCACAAAAATGGAGTCTGGTTTGGTGACGGTTTGTGGATGGCTTGAGAAGGCGGCGAAGGGCGACGCCGGATGGTATTGCTGTCGGGTGGAACCGATTCTTGCTGTGGCATCTGCTTGGTCATTGTCGTTCCTTGGTACATGGAGGAATTCGCATCCTCAAAATATCCACTCGATTGCTTTACGCGAGCGTGAGGCTCGCCATGTTTGCATCTTTTGCGCCCCGATCGCCGGATGACTGTTGGACCACCAAGTCGGAGTCGCCATAGCAGGATCCGCGAATGCCGAGTTCCTTGGCAAGCCGGAGCCGTGGATGAGCGCCTCATATTCGGACGTTGTTGGAGGCGGCGAAATGGATCTGCGTAGCATTTGAGCTTGTCGCCTTTAGGGAAGTGAGGACCACGCCGGCTCCCAAGCCGTCGCGCATCTTGGAGCCATCAAAGTGCATCCGCCAATGGGTGGAGTCAGTATTTGGCAGACACGGGTCTCGCCCAATCGACGAGGAAGTCGGCCAGTGCTTGTGACTTGATGGCGGTGCGGGGCTGGTAAAAGATGGTGTAGGGGGCCAACTCCCACTTGACCACTCGGCCTGAAGCATCTCGGCTTCCGATGATCTCTGCTAGTGGGTTCGTGCAAACCACGGTGATTGAGTGCTCTTGAAAGTAAGGCTTCAACTTCTTGGCGGCAAAGTGTACGCCGTAACACATCTTCTGGTAGTGGGGGTAGTTCTGCTTGGAGGCTGACAGTACCTCGCTCAGGTAATATACCGGTCTCTGGACAGGTAGCGCCTTGCCTTCCTCCTTGCGCTCAACCACAACAACTACGCTGACTACCCGGCTGGTGGCGGCAATATACAGGAGCATGGGCTCCTTTGGAGTCGGAGCCGCCAGCACTGGGGGAGTAGCCAGCGTTCTTTTCAACTGGAGAAAAGCTTCGTCCGCCTTGGAGTTCCATTCGAAGAAGGTGGTCTTCTTCATAAGCTGGTATAGAGGAAGGGCTTTCTCACCCAGCCGACTGATGAATCGACTGATGGACGCCAAGCAGCCGGTGAACTTCTGCACATCTAGCAGTCGGCGGGGCACTTCCATTCTCTCAATTGCCTTGATCTTCACGGGGTTGCACTCGATGCCGCGTTCGGATACCAGGAAGCCGAGGAGCTGGCGGTGGTACTTCAAGACGCATTTCTGGGTTGAGCTTGATGCGGAATCGCGCAGGTTTCCAAAGGTCTCCTTGAGGTCTTCCAACAGCGTTCCTCGCCTTTCCGTCTTCACCACCACGTCGTCCACGTAAACGTGGGCGTTTCTGCCGAGCTGCTTGAGGAGGCACTTCTGCATGCAGCGCTGAAAGGTGGCGCCGGTGTTCCTCAAGCCGAACGTCATGGTCAGGTAGTAGAAGGCTCCAAATGGCGTGATGAAAGCGGTCTTCAATCTTTCTGCCGGGTTCAACTTGAGCTGATGATATCCTGAATATGCATCTAAGAAGCTCAACAGCTCGCATCCGCTGTGGAGTCTATCACCTGATCAATTCTGTGTAGAGCGAACGGGTCCTTGGGGCAGGCTTTGTTGAGGCTTGTGTAGTCAATACACATCCGCCACTGCTTGTTCTTCTTCAATACCAGGACCGGGTTCGCCAACAATTCTGGAAAGAAAACTTCCATGATGAAACCGGCTGCAAGGAGCCGGGCTATCTCTTCTCCAACAACTCTTCTTTTCTCTTCTGACAGGCGGCGCAAGGGCTGCCTGACGGGCTTCACATCAGGTCGGACATGTAACTTGTGCTCGGCGAAATCCGTCGGTACACCTGGCATGTCTTTGGGGGACCATGCGAAGATGTCCCAATTCTCACGGAGGAAATCGACGAGCTCGCCTTCCTATTTGCTGTCGAGGTTCGCACCTATGACAGCGTATTTCTCTGGGTGCTCCGGGTCCAAGGGTATCTTCTTGGTCTCTTTGGCCGGCTTGAACGAGCCCTCAGCTTCCGACTCCTTGGGGTCGGACGACATCTCTGGCTGCTTGCCGGCCATCGTCACGACCCGATCCAGGAGCCGCGATCACAAGGGACTCGGCTAGCCGGCTGCTTTCAGCTGCGCAGGCGGACGACTTTCTGTAGTCGCCGGCTACGGTCAATCCCTTGAACTCGGCATCTTCATCTTGAGGTAGGCGTAGTGGGGATCGCCATGAACTTGGCCAAAGCAGGTCGGCCAAGCAAGGCATGGTAGGGGCTCTCGAGGTCCACCACTTCGAACCAGACTGGCTCTCGGCGAAAGTGATCCTTGTCCCCAAAGAGGACGTCTATCAGAATCTTGCCAATTGGGGAGCAGGAAAGGCTGGTACAATTCCGTGGAACACAGTCCGACTATCTTTCAAGCTGCCTCGCTAGATTCTTAACTTCTCCATCGTATCCTTGTACGGGATGTTGATGCTGCTGCCTCCGTCATCAAGATCGCGAGAAGCGAGCGGCCCGCCTATCCGTGGCAAGGGTGGCTCCCAAGACCAGGGCGAGGGAGCCGGATTCGCATCACCTCCGGGTGATCAAAGACGACTCGGTGATGGGCTTCTCGGACCGATGCATGAACTCGGGGCGTCGATGCCACGACATTCACCTCTTGTAGCTGTTGCCGCTACCGCTGCGGCGATCATCCACTATCTTTGGTAAACACGACATAGGCGCCGTGCTCTTGAGTAATCGTCTTGTATCGCGCGACCGGCGGACAGCCATTGCCGGGCGGTGCCGAGGCGGCGCTCCCAGAAAGCGGAGGAGGGCAAGGCCGCCCCCTTGGCGATCCTGGTGAGCCAGTGGCACTTCCGTGGTGTGGTTTGACGGCTTCGCACCGCTGTGGAACTTGCAGGGTCCGTCCAGAGTCTGCTCGTAGGAGAAGGCCGGCAACCAGTTGGACTTGCCGCCTTTCTGCCGCTTGGCAGGAGGCTGCCCCTCCGCTGCTGGTTCGATCGCCGCCACCTGCCGGCTGTTGGAAGCCGGCTGCGGGCCTTGCGCCAGGATCATTACGATGTGCTGCCGCCATTTGGAGTTACGGGAGCATGAGGAGCCACTTTGCGGCCAGACCGACCTCGATCTCCGCCTTCATGGAGGAGTCGACGATGGCGATGTTCTGCTATGACTAGCAGCTCGTCGAGGGTCTCCGGCTCGTCGCAAAGGAGCTTGTGCTTGAGGAGGGTGCCTTCTCTGCACCCGGCGGTGAAGTACTCGATTGCCTGCACCTCGTGCACTCCTTCACAGGAGTTCCGGAGCTCCCCCCGGCGCGTGAGGTAGTCGCGAGTGGACTCGTTGGGGCCTTGCACGCACAAGGACAGCTGACGAGGCTTGGGGGGTCGCTTGTACTTGCTCGTGAAGTTGCGGACGAAGGCCTCGGTGAAGTCGACCCAGCCGTTGATGCTGCGGGGCTTCAAGCTGTTCAACCATGTCCGTGTCGTGCCCTGGAGCATGAGGGGAACATATTTTACTAAGAACGCGCTTGTTGCCGTTAAGCTATCTTGACGGCCGTGGAGTAATCCACCAGCCAGTCCTCCGGCTTCACGGAGCCGGTGTATTTGGGCGTGTCTCGGGGGAGTGTGAATCCTCGGGGGAAGGGCTCGTCGCGGATGCGAGGTCCGAAACAAGGTGGTCCCAACTCGTCCTCTTCTTCTAGCACCAGGGATCGGTGAAGTCGCTCGATCCGGTGGCGGGCGTCGTTCGCCGTCTCCCTCTCGGCGTCAAGGCGGTCGCCGAGTCGGATGCTCGACGGGTGGCGGGAGACTCGCTTTTCTGCGGGAGGCGGAGGCTGGTAGTCGCCCCGCCGCTCTACCGCCTGGGCGGCCGCCTTCGCCACGCTCGATGGAGATGTGAGTCCGGCTATGGCTGGCAGGCGGATCTGGTTCTTCTTCCACGGACGCCGCTAGTCGGCGCCCGAGACGCCGCGCTTGATCTCGGCGGGAGGCAAGTCGTCGTGTCGCCGCGTTGTGGCGCCTCCGTCACGGCAGCAGCCGTCTTGCGCGCGCGGCGCGCCGAGAGCTGCTGACTCGCTCCGTCATCACCGGTGCTCCTCGCCCTCGGTTATCCATCTCGTCCGCCGCTGCACAGGCAGCGCGAATATTCTCGCTGGCGTGGCGTATACAGGCGGCGGCCCCAAACAGAACTTGCGTGGCGCACCGCTTAGCCGGATCATGGGCGGCTAGGCCTGGGCCGAGCCGGGCGAAGCCGCCACGGCGCGGTCCATCTCAAGGCCGATAGGCTTCGACAAGCGCCTCATGATTGCCAGCCAGGCGCCGAGGAGTGAAGGCGCACGCCCCAGCGTTCGGCATCGGGCGTCCTCCGGAATGGAGGCGGTCAGGTTTTGCAGAACGGTGTCAAGAGGGTCACGGGCCCCAGCGCCGGAGGGCTCTCCATGACTGATGACGAGCACCTCTGTGACGGTACTCCCGCCGCTCTCCGCGCGAGGGAGAGGCTCGTCGTAGACCACCACGTTGGTGGGGAACGCGTCGAGCGATGCGGTGTCGGAGTCGACTAGCATCGGGTCGGTGGAGCCTACGGACTCCAGGTCGGCGGCAGGCTCGCCGTCGACGTGAAGCTGCTCGAGGAGGCTTTCGGGGCCGGCCGTGCCTGTGTCGGATGCAGGCTCGTCGGAGAGGTGAACCTCGCCGACAAGTTCGGCGAGGCAACTTGCCGCGCAGGCGATCTCAGCGCCATGCAGCGCGTCGGCGCAAACTCCATCTGGCGTGCCGGCTGGCTGCGCTAGCCAGGGAGGAAGAGGGTTCCTGTCCAGAACAGGTCTCCGGACGACGGTGCACTAGGCCCCACGGTGGGCGCCAAATGTCGGGGGTTGGGTGCGACATATGCCAAAGGATGGCTTATCATGGAGGGGGCGAGTAGAACGTCACTGGTGCCTGGAAACGGGATAAGGCGAAGACATGCACGCCGGCGAATCTTACCCAGCAGTGGCTCTCCGAGGAGATAACACCCCTACTGCTGCTCTGCGGGGTCTCCGCATGGTCACTATGGCAAAACGGGTACAAGAGGCTCCTTGAGCTGTTCGGGGTGAGGAAGGAGAAGGGCTTGGCTTGCTCTTCTCTCCCTCTATATGTGTGTCTAAAGCTACTAGCTTCCAACCCTTTGCATGGGCGCCCCGGGGGGTTTATATAGGTTCTACTCTTCGGGGTACAATGGTAATCTGGCCCGGCGTGGGCCCAAGTCGTCAGTCTCTAAGTCGCCGTCTTCTCCGCCGACTCCTGGGGCCCGCCGACTTCAGTGGGCCCTTGCCGTGGCTCAAAGATGGGGCCGACAGCCCCTTGTCCGCCGCTGGCGTGGTCTTGCCGGCTGCAGATCATCAGAGCCGTGCTTCTAATGATGCTGAGCTTGGTCGTGAGGTTATGGCATGAGTGCCGCCGCCACTGGCGATCACCGCTGCCACTCCGCCTTGTGCGGTTAATGGCGCATGGATCCCGGGGAGGAGGCGGCCGGCTTCGGCCGACTCCATCGGGTCCGTCTTTGGGGTGCTCGCCGTCTTCGCATACTCGCCGACAAGCGGGTCCCGCCGCCTTCGGTCGACAGAGACAGCCAACGTGGGTGCTGTGAATCTGCCCACGGTGATGATGTCTGGGCGGCATGGCAGCATGCTGCGCCGCACGGAGATCTCCGCTGATGCGGCGCCACAGCCATGCCTGCCCTTTATGGATCTGGCGGGACGAGCGCGAGGCGGCTTTACCCCGATCGCCTGTGCCTAAGGCGGTGGAGGTCATGGGCCGACTCCGCATAGCCGCCTCCTTTGGAGGTCGCTGGTGGGAGTCGGCTTGTCTCAAGGCGGCCCCAGGACTCGCCGGAGGGGTAGTCGGCGGCGCCGCCACCATCCAAAGCGGCTCTTCGTCTTGGGGTCTTGAGGGGTGCAGCTTGCCCCGATGTTTTGAAAGGTTCAGGGGCTCGGGTCTGCCTACCCGTAGTCCATTACTCCGACACTGGAAGATTCTCAAGACAGCTTTTGGGAACCCAGATCTTCTTCATAGGTGGTCCATTCCTGCAGTTAGTACCAATATACCTGGCAAACACTTCACCATTCTGATTCTTGAACAGCTTATAGTTTGCATCAAAGGATTCATCAATGATAATAGGGTTAGCACAGGTAAAGCCAGATAAGGTGGAAGGATCCACTGAAGGTCCCTTTGCAACAACCCATGTGGTTTTGGGATACTGCTCAGGCTTCCAGTAGGAACCATCAACATTCATTTTCCTCTCGAACCCAACAGCCTCTTTCCTAGGGTTTCGGTTCAGAATCTGCTTTTTGAGGACATCGCAAAGTGTCTGATGCACTTTCAGACTTTTATACATCCCTGTTTCAAGCAATGTCTTCAACCTAGCATTTTCATCAGCAATAGCAATGGTATCCTCCATGAGGGGTTAGTTACCACATTAGTAGTTGAAGACAATGCAACAAGAGCAGCAGTTGAACATTCAGAACAGAGGTAGTGATATCACGCTCAAGACATTTTAGACATGGTGGTTCAAATCCATCCTGAGCGGAACTGATCTGTTGAGCGCGAAGTGACTCATTCTCTTTTTGAAGATCTTCATGAGTCGCTCTCAATTTCTCAAGCTCTTGCTTCCTTTGAAGATAATCATAGGAGAGCTTTTCGTGAGTAGTTGAGAGCGTTTCATGACGACTTTCAAGTTCTTGGTATTTAGCATGAAGATTTTTAATGTCTTCAACTAAGGACTGTGAACGTGTCATTTCCGCGTCCAATAGGTCATCGCTTTTGTCTAACAGTTTTCGAGTATGTTCCATAGCTCTTTGTTGTTCGGTTGCAATTTTAGCAAGTTTTTTGTAGCTGGTTTTGGATTCACAATCAGAGTCATCTTCACTTGATGTTTGAAAGTAAGCATCACGTGATTTTACCTTGGCACCGCGTGCCATGAAGCAGTAGGTGGGAGCAGGTTCATCCTCGTCATCAGCTTCAGCGTTGGTGTGGAAGTCATTGTCTTCAGTGTTGAAGATGGACTTGGCAACATAGGCTGTGGCTAAAGCCACACTTGCAACGCCAGGGTCGGACTCCTCTTCAGACTCCACCTCCACCTCCTCAGAAGTAGACTCCTCCTCTGAATCCATTTCCTTGCCAACAAAAGCACGAGCCTTGCCAGATGAGCTCTTCTTATGAGATGAAGACTTTGATGAGGACTTGGAAGAAGACTTTGAAGATTTCTTCTTCTTCTTGTCATCAGAATCATATTCCTTACTCTTCTTATTCTTCTTCTCATTGTCCCACTTTGGACACTCAGAGATATAGTGTCCAGTTTTCTTGCACTTGTGACACGTTCTCTTCTTGTAGTCATGAGTGGAAGCTTCATCATTTCTTGAGCTGGATCGTGAAGACTTTCTGAAGCCTTTCTTCCTAGTGAACTTCTGGAACTTCTTCACAAGCATAGCAAGTTCCTTTCCAATGTCTTCAGGATCATCAGAACCGCAGTCAGATTCTTCTTTAGATGAGGAAACAACTTTTGCCTTCAAAGCGCGAGTTCGGCCATAGTTGGGACCATACGTATCTCTTTTCTCATAAAGCTGGAACTCATGTGTGTTGAGCCTCTCAAGTATATCAGACGGATCGAGTGTCTTGAAGTCAGGACGTTCTTGTATCATGAGGGAAAGGGTGTTAAAAGAGCTGTCAAGTGATCTCAGTAGTGTCTTGACGATTTCATGCTTAGTGATCTCAGTGGCGCCGAGAGCATGAAGCTCATTTGTGATGTCAGTGAGGCGATCAAATGTGAGCTGGACATTTCATTGTCGTTTCTCTTGAAGCGGTTGAAGAGGTTGCGAAGAACACTGATTCTTTGATCTCTCTGGGTTGAGACGCCTTTGTTGACCTTGGATAGCCAGTCCCAGACTAGCTTCGACGTTTCCAGAGCACTCACACGGCCATACTGTCCTTTGGTCAGATGACCACAGATGATGTTCTTTGCGGAGAGTCCAGCTTGAATGAACTTCTTGACATCGCGGGGTGACACCTTCACCAGATTTGGGAACGCCGTTCTTGACGACATACCAGAGGTCGACATCAATGGCTTCAAGATGCATGTGCATCTTATTCTTCCAGTAGGGATAGTCAGTTCCATCGAACATGGGGCAAGCAGCGGAGACTTTGATTATCCCTGCAGTCGACATAGCTAAAACTCCAGGTGGTTAAACCAAATCACACAGAACAAGGAAGTACCTTGCTCTGATACCAATTGAAAGTGCTAGTTATCAATTAGAGGGGGGGGGTGAATAGGCGATTTTTAGGAAAGTCTTCAAAACACGGATGTTTCGAAGACAAACAATTGAAATGACCTAATTGATATGCAGCGGAAGGTAAACTACAACAAGCAAACCATAGTCAAGTATGCAATAACGTGAAAGTACAAGACTAATAGCAGCTTGGTAGTAAGGATCAAGATGGAAGATAGTGAGAAGCCAATCAACAAAAGTAGTCAAGCAATGAAGTCAAATAGGTATGATAGATAGGCAATGACTTCACGAAGACAAACTCTAAGTAAGGTGAGGGAGAAGATAGAACCAGTCACTTGTTGAAGACACACGATTTGTTGGACCAGTTCCAGTTGTTGTGACAACTGTACATCTAGTTAGGGAGGCTGAGATTCAACTTAGAAGACCGCGTCTTCACCTTATTCCCCTTGAGCTAAGGACACACAGTCCTCGCCTAACCACTCTGGTAAGTCTTCAAGGTAGACTTCCGAACCTTCACAGACTGCGTTCACCGGCAATCCACAATGACTCTTGGATGCTCGAACGCGACGACTAACCATTTGGAGGATTCACGGTCCTCAAGTGTAATAAGTCTTCAGGTCACACTGATGAGAAAGACTTCAGTGATGCCTAACACTCTTTGGCTCTGGGTGTTTGGGCTTTGTCCTCGCAAGGATTTCTCTCTCTCAAAGGCTTCAAGGTGGGTTGCTCTCAAACGACAAAAGCCGTGCACTAACTCTGAGCGGCCACCAATTTATGGTGTAGGGGGTGGGCTATTTATAGCCACTAGGCAACCCGACCTGATATGTCCGAAATGACCCTGCGTCACTAAGGAACTGACACGTGTTCCAACAGTCAGATTTCAAATACACACGGCAACTTTACTTGGGCTACAAGCAAAGCTGACTCATCCAGCTCTGGATAAGTTTTGCTCTCATTGTCTTCGCTCGAAGACATAGGATTTGGGTTGAGCATCACTTCAGTCATTCTGACTATGATCACTTGGACCCCACTTAACAGTACGGTGGTTCCTATGACTCAACAAAGAAGAAAAGGAAACAATGAAACGACACAGTCTTCGCGCTCCATAGTCTTCACTCAATGTCTTCTCATGTCATAGTCTTCAATGTGAATATCTTCACATACCACCATTGTCGTCAATGTCTTCATACATATTTAGGGGTCATCTCCGGTAGGTAAACCGAATCAATGAGGGACACCACCTGCGTTATCCTGCAATTCTCACAAACGCATTAGTCCCTCAACCACATTTGTCGTCAATACTCCAAAACCAACTAGGGGTGGCACTAGATGCACTTACAACTATCTTATCTGGAATATTAACTCCTACTTGATTCAAGCGATTGTAGTACCCAGACAGTCTGAGCACATGCTCACTAGTTGAGCGATTCTCCTCCATCTTTTAGCTATAGAACTTGTCGGAGACTTCATATCTCTCAACTCGGGTATTTGCTTGAAATATTAACTTCAACTCCTAGAACATCTCATATGGTCCATGACGTTCAAAAACGTCTTTGAAGTCCCGATTCTAAGTCGTCAAGCATGGTGCACAAAACTATCAAGTAGTCATCATATTGAGCTAGCCAAACGTTCATAACGTCTGCATCTGCTCCTGCAATAGGTCTGTCACCTAGTGGTGCTTTAAGGACATAATTCTTCTGTGCAGCAATGAGGATAAACCTCAGATCACGGATCCAATCCGCATCATTGCTACTAACATCTTTCAACACAATTTTCTCTAGGAACATATCAAAATAAACATATGAAAGCAACAACGCGAGCTATTGATCTACAACATAATTTGCAAAATACTACCAGGACTAAGTTCATGATAAATTTAAGTTCAATTAATCATATTACTTAAGAACTCCCACTTAGATTGACATCCCTCTAATCATCTAAGTGATCACGTGATCCAAATCAACTAAACCATAACCGATCATCATGTGAAATGGAGTAGTTTCCAATGGTGAACATCACTATGTTGATCATATCTACTATATGATTCACGCTCGATCTTTCGGTCTCAGTGTTCCGAGGCCATATCTGCATATGCTAGGCTCGTCAAGTTTAACCTGAGTATTTTGCGTGTGCAAAACTGGCTTGCACCCTTGTAGATGGACGTAGACCTTATCACACCCGATCATCACGTGGTGTCTGGGCACGACGAACTTTGGCAACGGTGCATACTCAGGGAGAACACTTTTATCTTGAAATTTAGTGAGAGATCATCTTATAATTCTACCGTCAATCAAAGCAAGATAAGATGCATAAAAGATAAACATCACATGCAATCAATTTAAGTGATATGATATGGCCATCATCATCTTGTGCTTGTGATCTCCATCTCCGAAGCACCGTCATGATCACCATCGTCACCGGCGCGACACCTTGATCTTCATCGTAGCATCGTTGTCGTCTCGCCAATCTTACGCTTCTACAACTATCGCTACCGCTTAGTGATAAAGTAAAGCATTACAGGGCGATTGCATTGCATACAATAAAGCGACAACTATATGGCTCCTGCCAGTTGCCGATAACTTGGTTACAAAACATGATCATCTCATACAATAAAATATAGCATCACGTCTTGACCATATCACATCACAACATGCCCTGCAAAAACAAGTTAGACGTCCTCTACATTGTTGTTGCAAGTTTTACGTGGCTGCTACGGGCTTAGCAAGAACCGTTCTTACCTACGCATCGAAACCACAACGATAGTTCGTGAAGTTAGTGTTGTTTTAACCTTCGCAAGGACCGGCGTAGCACACTCGGTTCAACTAAAGTTGGGAAACCGACACCGCCAGCCACTTGTGTGCAAAGCACGTCGGTAGAACCAGTCTCGCATAAGCGTCACGCGTAATGTCGGTCCGGCCGCTTCATCCAACAATACCGCCAAACCAAAGTATGACATCTTTGGTAAGCAAGATGACTTATATCGCCCACAACTCACTTGTGTTCTACTCGTGCATATAACATCAACGCATAAAACCTGGCTCGGATGCCTTTGTTGGGGAACGAGTAATTTCAAAAAAATCCTACGCACACGCAAGATCATGGTGATGCATAGCAACGAGAGGGGAGAGTGTTGTCCACGTACCCTCGTAGACTAAAAGCGGAAGCGTTATATAAACGCGGTTGATGTAGTCGTACGTCTTCACGGCCCGACCGATCAAGCACCGAAACTACGGCACCTCCGAGTTCTAGCACACGTTCAGCTCAATGACGATCCCGGACTCCGATCCAGCAAAGTGTCGGGGAAGAGTTTCGTCAGCATGACAGCGTGGTGACGGTGATGATGTTCTACCGACGCAGGGCTTCGCCTAAGCACCGCTACGATATGACCGAGGTGGAATATGGTGGAGGGGGGCACCACACACGGCTAAGGAACCATCATGAAGATCAACTTGTGTGTCATGGGGTGCCCCCCTGCCTATAAAGGAGGGAGGGGGAGGTGCGGCCGGCCCCTAGGGGTGCGCCTGGAGGAGTCCTACTCCCACCAGGAGTAGGACTCCCCCCCTCTTGCCTTGTTGGAGAAGGAAGGGGGAATGGGAAAGAGGAAAGGGTGCGCCCCCCCCCCCCTTCCTTGTCCTATTCGGACTAGGAGAGAGGGGGCGCGCGGCCTGCCCTGGCCGGCCCTCCTCTTCTCCCTTAGGGCCCATGTAGGCCCATTAACCCCGAGGGGTTCCGTAACCCTCGGTACTCGGTAAAACTCGATTTTACCGGAACGATTCGATATCCAAATATAGGCTTCCAATATATCAATCTTTATGTCTCGACCATTCCGAGACTCCTCGTCATGTCCGTGATCACATCCGGGACTCTGAACAACCTTCGGTACATCAAAAACTATAAACTCATAATATAACTGTCATCGTAACGTTAAGTGTGTGGACCCTACGGGTTCGAGAACAATGTAGACATGACCTAGAACTGTTTCCGGTCAATAACCAATAGCGGAACCTGGATGCTCATATTGGCTCCTACATATTCTACGAAGATCTTTATCGGTCAAACCGCATAACAACATACGTTGTTCCCTTTGTCATCGGTATGTTACTTGCCCGAGATTCGATCGTCGGTATCTCAATACCTAGTTCAATCTCGTTACCGACAAGTCTCTTTACTCGTTACGTAATGCATCATTCCGTAACTAACACATTACTTACATTGCTTGCAAGGCTTATAGTGATGTGCATTACCGAGAGGGCCCAGTGATACCTCTCCGACAATCGGAGTGACAAATCCTAATCTCGAAATACGTCAACTCAACAAGTACCTTCGGAGACACCTGTAGTACACCTTTATAATCAGCCAGTTACGTTGTGACGTTTGGTAGCACACAAAGTGTTCCTCCGGTAAGCGGGAGTTACATAATCTCATAGTCATAGGAACATGTATAAGTCATGAAGAAAGCAATAGCAACATACTAAAAGATCAAGTGCTAAGCTAACGGAATGGGTCAAGTCAATCACATCATTCTCCTAATGATGTGATCCCGTTAATCAAATGACAACTCATGTCTATGGTTAGGAAACTTAACCATCTTTGATTCTGAGCTAGTCAAGTAGAGGCATACTAGTGACACTATGTTTGTCTATGTATTCACACATGTATTATGTTTCCGGTTAATACAATTCTAGCATGAATAATAAACATTTATCATGAAATAAGGAAATAAATAATAACTTTATTATTGCCTCTAGGGCATATTTCCTTCAGTTGCATCATACCCGTTTGAGTTAATTCATAGTGATGTTTGGACCTCTCCCGTTGCAAGTAACACGGGCTATCTTTATTATCTTATCATACTTGATGATTTTTCACACTATGTGTGGACCTCCCCGTTGCGGCGAAAGTCGGATTCTGTTGCTACTCTCACCGCATTCTACTCATATGTCTCCATGCAGTTTGGATGTCCCATTCATGCGTTGCAAACAGACAACAGGAAGGAGTTTGATAACCTTGCGATCCGCAACCTTCTCGCCACACACGGCACGATCTTTCGTTTCACTTGCCCGTACACTTCGCAACAAAATGGCCGCGCTGAGCGTGTGCTTCGCACTCTTAATGACTGCGTCCACGCCCTCCTCTTTCACGCCAACGTGCCACCACGTTTTTGGCCCGACGCGCTCGCCACCGCATCACTACTCATCAACATTCGTCCTTGTCGCACTCGCGGGAATTTTGCACCTCATCACCTCTTGTTCGGCACGCCGCCCTCCTATGCTGAGCTCCGCATCTTTGGTTGCCTATGCTACCCTGGCATCGCTTCTACTGCTCCTCATAAGCTTGCACCTCGGTCCGTGGCATGCATCTTTCTCGGCTATCCCCCCAACACCAAAGGCTACCGCTGCTATGATCCTATCTCACATCGGGTGATCACTTCACGACACGTTTATTTTGATGAGATGGTTTCCCCGTTTCAGCAGGTACCTTCGGATGTTGCGGCTTTGCCCGCTCCCGGTGACGGCCGCTCGCGTGCTTCTCCTGGGCCGCCTCCCGGCTTTGAGGGTGCCCCCCGCGCCACGGGTCGAGTCTCTCCCCAATTGACTGACTTAGGGGTTGCACCCCCCCCCCCCCCCGGGCACCCGCGACGCCCTTGGCGTCCCCGGCCCCGACCACGCCGTCGGCTTCCCCGGCGGCCTTGCTCGCGGGGGCCTCGCCCGCGGCCTCGGAGGGGGCGGGCTCTTCTTCATCATCTCCCGTCGCCACCCCGGACACGCTGCCCCGCCCGATGACTCGCTCTCGGGTTGGCACTTTCCGCCCAAGCACGTGGTACACCAGCGATGAGTACCTTCTCGCTGCTTCCGTCTCTGAGCCATCCCCTCTCCCATTGTCAGCTCGAGCTGCCCTTCGGGATCCTCATTAGCTCGCTGCGATGCAGGAAGAGTTCGACGCGCTTCAGTGGAATCGTACCTGGCAGCTCGTCCCTCGGTCGCCACGTGCCAACATCATCACGGGCAAGTGGGTCTTTCGGCACAAGACTCGTCCGGATTGCACTCTCGAGCGCTATAAAGCTTGCTAGGTGGTTCAGGGCTTTCGGCAAAGCGCGGGCGTGGACTTCACCGACACCTTTGCCCCGGTTGTTAAACCAGGCATGATCCGCACCGTGCTCCAGCTAGTCGTATCCCGAGCTTGGCATGTGCATCAGTTGTACGTGTCCAACGCCTTCTTGCACGACCACCTAGCTGAGCAGGTGTTCTGTGAGCAGCCCACCGGCTTCGTCGACGCCACGCATCCAGACCATGTGTGCTTGCTCTCCCGTTCCCTTTATGGGTTGAAGCAGGCACCTCGGGCCTGGTACCAACGCATCGCCGCATTCCTGCAGACGCTCGGATTTACATCGACTCGCTCCGATGCGTCCCTCTCCGTGTACCATCACGGAGTTGACACGGCCTACTAGCTGTTATACGTCGACGACATCATTCTGACGGCATCCACTGCCGCGCTCCTCCAGCGGCTTACTGCTCGTCTTCGCGATGAGTTTGGCCTGAAGGACTTGGGTCCCCAGCACTACTTCCTTGGCATGCTTAACTGCAAGCCTGCTCACACACCTGTCGACACCAAGGCCAAGGTTTCCGCTCTAGAGGGTTCTCCCGCATCCGATGCGGCCTTCTATCGCTCCATTGTGGGTGCCTTGCAGTACCTGACCCTGACGCGCCCCGACTTGCAGTATGCTGTTCAGCAGGTATGTCTTCACATGCATGCTCCGCACGACTCTCTCACTGGACTCTGGTGAAGCGTATCCTCCGATACATACGCGGCACCCAGTCCCTGGGACTTACGCTGACTGCCTCCGCCTCCACCGACCTCGTCGCCTACTCTGATGCGGACTGGGCTAGCTGCCCGGACACACGGCGCTCCACCTCGAGGTACTGTGTCTACCTTGAGCCGTCTCTGATCTCTTGGTCCTCCAAGCGACAGCCCACCGTCTCCCGCTCGAGTGCCGAGGCTGAGTATCGGGCAGTGGCTAACGCCGTTGCTGAATGCTCTTGGCCTCGTCAGCTGCTCCAGGAGTTGCTTTGTGATGTTCACAAGGGCACGCTCGTCTACTGCGACAACGTCTCCGCCGTGTACCTCTCCGCCAACCCGGCCCACCATCGTCGAACGAAGCATATTGAGTTCGACATACACTTCGTTCGTGAGCAGGTGGCTCTTGGGCGCATCCGGGTCCTCCATGTCCCGACGGCGCAGCAGTTCGCTGATGTCATGACGAAAGGACTGCCTACTTCTGTCTTCGAGGAGTTCAGGTCCAGTCTTTGCGTCTCCGGCGACGCTTCGACTGCGGGGGGTGTTGAATATATGGTTTGTGCATGTATATTGTATAGCCCGGCCCACCTCCTAGTCATTGTATAGTTGAGGTTGTGGCCCACCTTGTACTCCATATATACATGCGCTATGCACCGATCAATACGTGAGGAAGCATTGCCAAACTCTCGTTTCCAACAGCATTGAGTACCGAACTTCTTTTAGGATGCTGCCAAACAAAATAGAAGTGCTTTTAGGATAGAGATTATTGTGTTGGCATCGGCATGATTGGGGAGATCGTGTTGATGCGATGGGACGCTGGAGAGATGTGGCCTTTTGGCCGACTCCTGCGAGAGTCATCCAAATCTAGACTCTGAGATGATTCCTTCCATTTGCATAAGCTGCTTGCAAGTTGGGATGTTGGATATGGCAGTTGGCTAACCACTCAACCGCCTCAATGGCAAGTGATCAACAAGCAGACTTGCTAGATTAGTACTAGTAGCAACTCTCTGCCGCTCAGCTCGAGCTTAAATGAGCCCGTATAATACGGTATAAATAGTAATCTTTTTTAAATGAACTGACGTTGTTTTTGCCGAACATTGATAAATATTTGCGTGCTTCTAAAACTTTATCATGAAAACACATTTTAGTAAGTGGTGGCAAAAAATAATCAATGCTCCTATACTGATTTTGTTTTTTCTATGATTTCCACAAATTTTATTTGAAAGTGAAATTTTCATGAAAAAGGGTTTTCCCCCGTTTTAGATTATAAAGCAACCACCACAACAGCATCCGACAACAAAGGCCCCACAGAGGTCCAGCCAAAGAAAAAGAAAACAAGTTACGACAAGGGCAACACAATCTCAAAGTACAACATAGTACGAGAAAGCTGGGGGCACAGCCAAAACAAACCCCTAAAGATGGATCATAGTCTAACTAATCCGGCTCGGGGGGTGGTGGAGGGAGCGGTGGCGCCAAAGCTCCGGCGGTGGTACGTAGCGCAGAGGTGATCCTGTCGATGGAGTCCGATCACACCGTTTGCTCAGCGGTCTTCATAGCTGTAAGAAACCACACAGTTTAAAGATAGAATCAGTCGCACAAGATGGAATCACATGCTCAATCACGAGCTTATTGCGTCCAGTCCACAACGTCCATGCAAGCGCCCCCACGACTACCCACAGAGTAGGGCGCGTCCTGGCCTCTTGGCTTAGGATCGCTTGGAACAGATCGAGGAGATTGTCATGGCACCAATCTCCTCCAATCACATCCCTGATGCAACTCCAAAGGAAGACTGCCGCCGGGCAGTGGAAAAAAATGGTTGGAGTGTTCTAGTATGCTACATAGGGGGCATAGTCCATCCCCGAGACCATTCCGCTTTCCAACTTCCGTATCCGAAGGTAATCGGCCACGCACCCACTACCACAGAAAGATGTGTATCTTTAAAGGGAGCTTAATCTCCCATAGAAGGGTCATTTCGGTCGGACCCGGGATAGCCACTAGTGCGTGATATAGGGATTTGGTAGAGAAAATCCCACTTGGTTCGAGGGACCAAGAGATCGAATCTTCCTCCAAGGAAGGGGAGTGGAGAGCAATACAATGAAGCAACTCCTCCCGTTGGTCCCGTTCTAACGGGCCAAAAGTTTGAAAGTGAAAATTTGCAGGCTCTTAATACATTTGTTAAAATTACAACTCAAATTTTTCAGATTTTTTTAACCTTTTTTCATTTTTGTTGAATTTACTGTTCATGCAAGCATTTGAGCTTGCGAGCAGTTGGGGACTTCTCTCTGCCTTCTTTCTTAATGACAAAGTCACCGTAAGCGCCTCGTCGTCAACGGGAACATCTTCTCCCACTGAAAGCGGGTCTCCGGAAATTCTGAAATAAATTCAGAAATTAATGCGAGTATCAAGACTTGAACCCTGGTGGGCTGGAGATACCAAGGTCGTTCTGACTATTCAACCACAGGTTGGTTCGCATGGACCGACGGTTCAAACTGCGTATCGCAGACATCTCATTTGTTCTTTTCTCCCAAACCTCAACTCATACACGCACACGTCCCTCTAAACTCTGGTTGAGAATGGGAAGCTGAAACGTGGCAACTACCATTGCATTGCCAAATGAACGCGGCCGCACCATGGACCGTGAAGTCCAGACTCGTCCTCTCGCTGCCGCATCTGCAAAGCGCAGCAGCAAAAACGCCTTCCGACCGATCCGCCGCCCCGGCTGCCATGTGCCATCTGTACCTCCTTGCGTTGCGTCCCTAGGTTGCTCTCTGGCGTTCGCAGGCTGGTCGGGTAGGCGCAGCCGTTGGGTGGTCGCCTTGCTTCTGGCCACGACAAGTGTGCAGCTGCGCTTACTTGTTGCCGACCCTTTTCCCGTTGTGGAAACCACACCTGTCCTTCTCGGCGTGGCCGAATTCACTGTTTTGATCCTTTTTGTAAATTTTAGCGCGATCTGACCCCGATCCAAAAAAAATTCGTGATCTGACCCTTTTCCTACCGTCATCATCTTTGGCGGTAGGGTAACACAGCCTACCGCTGAGGGCTATGGCGGTAGGACTTGACTGCGCTGTCACGGTCGTTCGAGGTTGAAAATACCCTACCGCCATAGTCCTTGACGGTAGGGTCTCGAAGATATAAATTAGGTGTGGCATCAAGTAGTACTGAAGCACTCTTGTGGTGAGCTGGCTAGCGCGTGCAGGCTTAACTGAGGAGGTTTTGGGTTCAAGCCTTTCTGTTGCTGTTTTTTTATTTTGCACAGCAAAAAGTAAACGATTTGTCCAATTAATGTTAGCATATGAATTATTGATAAAAAATATTTTTACGAGCCTTACTATTGCCTTTTTTGTTTCTTTTTATTTTGCCCAATAAAAAGTAAACGATTTGTTCAATTAATGTTAGCATATGAATCATCTTCAGGCCTTTGCTCCATCATCTCCTCTTGCCCTCAATTATTCCTTGTCCTTAGACCTTAACATTAATTGGACAAATTGTTCATCCCGTCTTATTGGTTTATATCTTTGCGGAAATTTCATAAGACAGTTACAGATAAGTAAAAAAAAATTATCAATAATTCATATCCTAATAGTAATTTGCCCTCAATTATTCCTTGTCCTTAGACCTTCGTTTCCCTCTGAAGCACTACTAGATTAGGAAACTCCCTTGCTCAGTAGCAGCGGCTGCTAGCTTACACTTTATCAAGGTGAATGTTGCAGCTCCTCGTAAACTGCTCAACGCTTTTGGAATCAGTCGGACTTCTAGTTTGAAGTTTGTATATGTTCTTTTGAAACTTGTGTTCTGACACTGGAACCCAAGAAAGGATGAAATACGCTCTATGACCATTTATTTATCCTCTTCTATATCCACAAATAATTTGTTTACCCAGGGGTTGTACTACTTCCTGCTATTTTCTTATTTAGTTTAAAGTTCGGAAGGCCTTTGGACACCATGATTTGTATCCGTGTTTGGATGATAATACTGAGAACGGACTTACACCGTATTTGATCTTACTGGAGGGGTCATCTTTGTATCGCAGAATTTTATAAAATAGTTACATATAAGTAACAAAAAATATTTTTATAAATAATCCATACCTTAACATTAATTGGACAAATTGTTCATCCCATCTTATTGGTTTATATCTTTGCGGAAATTTCATAAGACAGTTACAGATAAGTAAAAAAAATTATCAATAATTCATATCCTAATAGTAATTGGACAAATTGTTTACTTTCCATGGGGCAAAATAAAAAGAAACAAAAAAAAAGCCTCCTACCCACTTAAACATGGACGCGCTAGCCAACTGACCACTAGTGTTATTGTGTAGTACTAGACACGGCACCTAATTTATATCGTCCAGACCCTACCGCCAAGGACTATGGCGGTAGGGTATTTTCAACCTCGAACGACCGTGACGGCGCAGTCAAGTCCTACCGCCATAGCCCTCGGCGGTAGGCTGTGTTACCCTACCGCCAAGGACGATGGCGGTAGGAAAAGGGTCAGATCACGAAATATTTTTGAACCAGGGTCAGATCGCGCTAAATTTACAAAAAGTGTCAAAACAGCGAATTCGGCCTCTCGGCGTCAATGCTGAGCTCCGTTTTGCTGATAGAAAACACCATGCCGGCCGGATGCAAGATAGGGCAAGCAACAAGTGCAAAGTCCATCAGGAGCTCCGCGAGGAAGCATGGCTCCTGCGACCCCGCGCCCGCCGCTGGCGGCGCCGCCTTGATCTCCTTCATCGGGCCGCCATTTCAACTGCCGAGACCAGATCCGGACTGCTCTCCGCGTCCTCTCTCGGCTGCACTCCTTCTCCCCTCCAGGCTCTCGAGGTGCTGCCCATGGCGCTCACGTCCGCGTCCTCTTCTCCGACTCCGTCGGCGGCCTCATCTGCTGCCGCCGCCATGGCCGCGGCTGCTCTTGCCTCACGCAAGGCTGCCCTCGCAGCTGGTGGCCGCTGTCCGCGCGGCGCTGGGCTCCCGCCAGCCGATTGTGGCTGCAGGTCCGCGGCGCATCCTCCGCGCCGGCGTCGCCGCGTTGTCCACCCAGACACGGCGCGTGCTTCAGATCCTGTCGCCACGGCACGATGGATGGTGGGCTTGGGTCCTTGCCGCCGCCGCGTTTGGGTGTCTCCGTCCACAGGCTCTCTGACGCTGCTCTCGCCTGCGTCGCGCCGTCAACCCCGACCCGACTGCGGCTGTGGGTGCGCTGTCCCCAACTATCGCAGCGCCCTACGTCGTTCTGGCCCTTGCGGAAGCCCAGCCGTCACCCCTGATTGCTACTGCTGAAGCAACGTCCGCGGCTTCTACGGGCTGCACTACATCATCCTCAGCTGCTGTGGAGGCGACGCCGTCCTCAACTCCTGTCGGCACGGCGCCGGGTCTGGACACGGAGCGATCCATCTCGTGGAGCTCCCTTGCCTACAAAGAAGAAGACGAGGATGACGATGAATTGGCTCCACAAACTCCACCGCCGGCTACCAAATCCTCGGTTCCAGCTCCTCAGTCGGACGGGAAGTGTGGAGGTTGGCAGGAGGTATTGCCGCGGCGCAATGTGCAACGCCCGGACTCACTAGTCCCTGCATTGGCTCCCCGTCCTATCCCTGCTTGGCTTCGTGGTAGATGTTGCAGATGCCTCCTTCCTGGTCACCGTGCAGCGGTTTGCCGACATCCTTTTAGGTGTTCTCGGTGCCTCGAGAATGGTCATCGAGCGCGTGAGTGTCGCAATGCTTGGCGTCCCCTCAGCTTCTTGGAAAGCCCTACTGTGTCGCCGTTGCCACGCCTTCCCATCAGACACCAACAAGCTTCAGCTCCTCGCAAGGTCCAGAAAGAAGCCTTGCCCCTCTCGAAGACACTTTGTCATGATTCGTGGGCGTCGATCGTTGCTGCTCCTGTTGGCTCTGTGGCCTCGATGGATATCCCAGTGCGGCCCGCCTTTGAAAGATCGAGGATGTCGCCTAGAGGGGGGGGTGAATAGGCGCTTTAAAATAATTACGGTTTAGGCTTGAACAAAAGCGGAATAAACCTAACGGTTAATTTGTCAAGCACAAAACCTACAACAACTAGGCTCACCTATGTGCACTAACAACTTATGCTAAGCAAGATAAGAAACTATGTGATAGCAAGATATATGACAAAGAACAATATGGCTATCACAAAGTAAAGTGCATAAGTAAAGGGGCTCGGGTAAGAGATAACCGAGGCACGCGGAGACGATGATGTATCCCGAAGTTCACACCCTTGCGGATGCTAATCTCCGTTTGGAGCGGTGTGGAGGCACAATGCTCCCCAAGAAGCCACTAGGGCCACCGTAATCTCCTCACGCCCTCGCACAATGCAAGATGCCGTGATTCCACTAAGGGACCCTTGAGGGCGGTCACCGGAACCCGTCAAATTGCTCGGGGCGATCTCCACAACCTAATTGGAGACCCCGACGCTTGCCCGGAGCTTTACACCACAATGATTGAGCTCGAACACCACCAACTGCCTAGGGCGCCCAAGCACCCAAGAGGAACAAGCTCAAGGGCACCAAGCACCCAAGAGTAATAAGCTTCTCAACTTGTAACTTCCACGTATCACCGTGGAGAACTCAAACCGATGCACCAAATGCAATGGCAAGGGCACACGGAGTGCCCAAGTCCTTCTCTCTCAAATCCCACCAAAGCAACTAATGCTAGGGAGGAAAATGAGAGGAAGAACAAGAAGGAGAACACCAAGAACTCCAAGAACTAGATCCAAGGGGTTCCTTCACATAGAGGAGAAAGTGATTGGTGGAAATGTGGATCTAGATCTTCTCTCTTTTCCCCAAAAACTAGCAAGAATCCATGGAGGGATTGAGAGATAGCAAGCTCGGAGAAGGTCAACAATGGGGGAAGAACACGAGCTCAAAGGATAAGGTTCAATGGGGAAGAAGACCCCCTTTTATAGGAGGGGGAAAATCCAACCGTTACCCCACTGAAAATCCCCGCACAGAGCGGTACTACCGCTAGGGAAGGGCGGTACTACCGCTGAGGGCGGTACTACCGCTCCTATCCAATGGTACTACCGCTGAAGAGAAAGTCAGCCATCGCCCCAGAGCGGTACTATCAGCGGGATTAGAGCGGTACTACCGCTCAGAGCGGTACTACCGCTTCTACTGCCGCTCTTAGTGCCGCAAAACCCGACACGAAAAACTTCGTTCGAGAATCGAGGCGGAAGTAGCCCAGACGCACAGCGATACTACGGCCGAAACTCCCAAGCGGTACTACCGTTCAGAGAGCGGTACTACCGCTGGGGAGCTTCGGCGGTACTACCGCTGAGGGTCACGGCACTACCGCTGGCACCAACCTTAAGCCACAACCACGAAAACAAAGAATACTCCAAGGAAAACCAGAACTGCCATAACTTCTTCATATGAGCTCCGAATTGAGCAAACTCAAGCTTGTTTGAAACAAGACAACGAGTAGCATCAAAACAAAGGAGTGAAACCTCCAACCGAGAAGAATCGGCATACCCTCCAACATCGGAAACATCATAGAAGATGCATGAGAACTCCGTTTTCGATGAACTCGAGCTTGTCATAAAAATGACCATAAGCTCCAAATCTCACAAGGAGAAGACCCAAACAAGAACCAAAAAGATGATGCAAGGATGCAATGGTTTGAGCTCTCTACGAACGATACGATCAAGCCACTCATCGAGAGCCCCCCTTGATAGTACGGCAAACGATCCTATAACCTGGTCTCCCACAACTACCATGAGACCGGTAAAATAGAAAACCTATCAAGGGCAAACCTTTGCCTTGCACATGGTCCACTTGAGCTAGATGATGACGATCTTGACTCCCTCAAGTTGGACCACCTTTCTTGATTGCATTGGCTCGAAGAAGACTAGTTGATTGCTCCCCCATACTCCACTATGGGTGAGCCACTCTTCTGCAAATCTTCACAAGTCCATTGTCACCACAATGGACGGCAAGCTTCAAGCACTTGATCTCTTCGTGATGCATCACTTGAACTTGCACACCGCAACCTAACCCCACAAAGAACTCTCACGAAGACCATGGGTTAGTACACAAAGCATAATTGACCATGCTTACCATACCATGGGATCGCTTGATCCCTCTCGGTACATCTTCTATGCTTTGTGTGTTGATCAACTTGATTCATTCTTTGACTTAGTCTTGATCAACCTTGAATCTTTCCAACTCTCTTCATTTGGATGATGTCTTGAAGGTAAACATGAGTGATCACACAATCTTCTTCTTCAAGACATGCTTGCAATAAGCTCAACACTCATAAGACCAATCTCTGGATAATTCCTTAATAGCAACTTGGTCATCACAAACTCTCCTTGAAACCAACAAATGGACTCCAAGAAAAGCCTATGGACAAATCCTTCAAATATAACTCAATGCAACCATTAGTCCATAGAGAATGTCATCAATTACCAAAACCACACATGGGGGCACCGCATGTCCTTTCAGCCTTGGAGCGGCAGGCTGAGCTGTTGCGCTCTGAGCTCCTTGGTATGGCTTCCTTTCAGCTTGAGGAGACGGTCCAGCCTCTGCGTGATGTCATTGACTCCATGCAAGGTTGGATGCTGCGGATGGAGAGCTTCATGGAGCGTGTTGAGGCTGCACTAGGAGAGCTCTCCATGGTGCCGCTGTGTTGCGACTGCTTTCGCACAGATGCGCCCTTTGGTTGTGCTGATGACAACTCGAGGTCGAGAAGGGAGCCGAGCTTCATGGTCGTTTCTCCCCTCGTGCTAGAGCATGTTTGCCGGTGTCAGCCTCTGAGGGACTGGACAATGATGTGGTTGTTACTCCGGTGCTGCAAATCATGCCTGAGCTGCGGGAGTTGTGTGGGGGCTCGGTTTTGCCTCTATCTGTCGAACAACTGAAGGTAGACCCTCCCGAGATCTCGATTGTGGCTTTTCCGCCATCATCACCCCTGGAGTCTAGCCAGATACTTGATGCCAATAGGTTTGATGATTTGGATGTTGCAATCTCTCGCTCGCCTAAGTCCATTGGGTGTCAGGCGCCAGCCACCCTACCTTTCGGTGTCTTGGAGCGCGGAGTTTTAGATGGTGGTGCCCTTCCCTCGCTGCGACCATCGACCTGTGTGGCGCTTTGTGAGTGGCATGACCATTGAGCCAAGTGTGGTTGCACCTACTCCAAATCCAGATGCTCTCTTCGCAAAAGAACTTTGTGACTTGCTCGCTAGTGTGGATGTTGCTAGGCCTGGTTTGGGCAGGTCGATTGCTTGCCTCTGACCGGGACACCAATAAGAGGGAAACAAAGAAGGGGGCAAAGGCAAGAGTAGCGCCATAGGCAAGGCGTCTTTGCCTGCTTGATGGATGATCTTCAGTCTCTTGGCGCTTCCTTTTGGACTGGGTTGTCGTCGTGGGTTGGAAGGTGTTTGATGTCTTCTGTCGAGGTGTTCTTGTCGGGGTTCACATGGCGTAGTAACAATGTCGTGGTTTGTGGATGTTGTGTAACTAAAGAGTCCGGCAGGAGTCGCATGTGCGGTTGTGGGTTTCTTGTCACGTGAGTAGTTAGTCCGTGCTAAGTTTGTATTGGTTTTCGCCCGGTTTTTCCTTAATTAACTGGCCAATTCTCTTCTTCTTAATTAATCGATGAGGCAAAGCTTTTACCTCCGTTTCGAAAAAAAAAATATCCTGACAGCGCAGTTACAAGTTGGGCACACGGCACGCCCAGAGAACATGCGTACGTAGGGGCTGGCCAGCCAACCATCACAGATCGGCCGTACACGCACGCGCGCGCGCATGGCCGCCGGCGCGAAGCAAGTCGAGCCCGGTGGCGTGGCACGGCGCCGACTGCCGAGGCCGCCTAACGAAGGGGAAAAGCGCACGACGCCGACGTGCCACATTAATATCTCCCCGGCGCTGGCGCGTCTCGTCGGGCCAACGTGCTCATCTGGTTGCCAACCCACGCTATTAGTGTGGCCGATCGATTGACTTGTCCATTCCCCTGCCTTTTACGCAACCAACAGAGCGAACCTTCCGGGAATCTTCTGATGCATGGCCAGGCCGGAGAGAAAACATATCAGTTCGGCGTGATCTATGAGCTCACTCATGACCTACCTACTACTACACATGTACTCCGGCTTAGACATGCATGCATAGTTGGTTTGACATAACACATGTCATGTCAACTCACATAATTAACTTATTAACTTACTCCCTCATTTTTAATGGATAAGGTACGCACGCATTAACTTATTAACTTACTCCTCTATTTGAATAATGGATATAAGTTTACTCATGCATTCCGAAACTCTACTTTGACCATAAATTTGATCAACCAAATATAAATTATACTCCCTCGGTTCCATAGTATAAGAGCCTTCTTGGCAGTTGGCACTAGTGTAGTGTAAAAACTATTTTTATATTATAGGATGGAGGGAGTATATGATAAGAATTATATCGTTGAATTCATATTCGAAAGAACTTTTCAGTGGTATAATTTATTTCCTGGTCTGCAGTTGACAATCTCACATCTATTATTTCCAAACATTTGATCTCCATGTTTTTTTTACATAAAGAGAGCCCCCTCTCCAATTTCTTATTATAAGAAACCACGACGTCTTTTACATCTACTGCAGACCAGGAAAAAAAAACATGATGAATCAATATACCCAAGGAACATGACCTAACCACATCTGGTCGTATAGACCATAAAAGTGTAATCATCTAAAAGCCGATAACTCACAAAAGCTGCCAGACTCCGACCTCCATCAGCTTGGGAGTCCATAAGCATACAGATACTAGTTAAGAAACAACAATTAGAACCGGTGTCAAGCATAGAAACACTAGTTAAGAAACAATACTTAGAAGAGGTGTCAAGCAGACAAATACTAGGTAAGAAACAAACAGCAGATGAAGATCTAAAAAAGCAGCAACATTTTTATATAATCCAACAATAATCCTATTGACCATCCTCCATCCAAGCGCAGTTTTGAAGACCTCATCGTCAACCCTTCTTGTGCCCCACTTAATTTATATATTTTTGCATTTCTAGGTTTCTCTACAAAATAGTCCAATCATGCAACATTTTGATTATTATATTACTGGTGTACAAGGACTAGTAACCTTGTTATTAAAAAAACTTTGTTATTAAAAAAGTGACTCCATTTCACAATTTCCAAATTGTCCAAAAAATAGCAGAAATCATGACAACCACTAGATTTATTTCGTTTTCATTGGACACCTTTAACCAGATGTTAAACTTGAAGATTATCTGGAATATTTTGCAAATCAAAATAACTTTTCATTACGTTCGAGAGCAACTTAACAACTGAACAATGAAAAAAAATAGGTGATTAATTGTTTCATCCATTCCACAGAATCATCTTTGGTCAAGATGCTATTGTGTAGCACCAACCACATCATAGCTTTAACTCTAGGGGCCATTTTTAATTTCTATATGAGGTTATGGGGATATTTGGCCCCATTTACAACAAGATGTCCAGTATGTGACGTACGTAACTCCCTTGTCGAGGAGGGAGGGGAAACTCTGCTAAAAAGCGATCGTGGAGGCGATCGAATCTGAGGCCAACTCCACCGGCCGCGGCCGGTCCCTGGCTCTTCCGTTTGGCCACTCCGGCCACGCGAGGAGGTGGGACCATGGCGCTTTGACGCCGGCCTGTAGTTAGGGTTCGTCTAATGTCTTCTTAGGGCGCTGTTGGGGTGGTGGGAGCGACGCCCGGGCAAATAAATCTGCCTCAACTCTACTCCCACACCGGCGGCGACCTTCACGGCGGCGTCTCGGAGTTGATGGCAACGTATGTTGTTCGGTCCTGTAGATTGGCAGCTTGGTCTTCTCGTCGTTCTTCAGATCTGACGATGAATAAAAGTATTTCAGTTTCTTCCCGATGCGGTGTTCTACACTGTGGTCAGTGAGGGATCTGGACGAAAGTGTGTCCAAGCGGGGATGGTGTGGCGGCGGCATCTTCCCCGTGGTGGACTTGTGTTCTAGGGCTTCATCGTTGCGACGACGTTTTCTCCAACGTCGGAGTGGAGCCCGGAGGTCGTCCGAGTATCGTGACTGCTGTTTACGCATGTCCCGGTGGAAGATGGTGTATCTGTGCTGGTTTTGTGGTTGGAGGTGACAGTTCTGGTTTCTTCCTCCGACGTTGTAGTCGTGCGGGGAAGTCAGTTCTGGAGCTTGATGGCGTGTCCGGGGACATGTTGCCCCGGTCTGATTCGTTCAACGGCAATGGTTTTGCTTCTGGCAAACGACTTTGGAGGTCCGTAAAGCTGTTGTTCAGCGATGGAGCCGCGTCGAGCTCGGGTGTAGAGGTGATCTGTCTTCCGTCCCTTTGGTGGTCGCTTCGGCGGTGTCGAAGGAGGGAGATAGGCGCTGGTATTTTGCATAGGTTTATCCTGTCTTTTCAGGTCTGTAAGATCGGTGTGTACGTGCCTTGTAACTTGATTTCATCTTATAAATGGGACACATATTACCATGCAAAAAAAAAGATGTCCAGTATTATAAAGATTTTACAGATTATACGCCATTTTTATAAGACACCATCTAATTGAATCTCTTTTTTCAGTTAAAACCACACCATACAAACCTCTCTAGTGTGGTTCTAGAGATCTAATGAGTCACCATACAAGCTCGTCCCTTGCCTCAGCCCTTTATGGTTGGAAAAATAAGTTCTAAATTGTCATTAACTTTAATACAACCAAAACATTTGATCTTCATATGAATGAGGATGCTATCATTATTCCGACTAGTCCGAAACAACTTAGCGGATAAAGCAGCGTATGGTAATTCATTTGCGCTTTTTGCACGGAACGATCACATTTCTTACCAAGTTTTTGTAGAAACAGAATCACACCTACGTGTTCGTAAACATTTCCAATTTTTTGCGAGTCGGTATACCTGCCCAAGTGCCAATGATTAGACCCATGATACCAAATGATCACCCATGATCCATGGAAGGGAGTCACATTCCTCGGAGAGATCGAGGGCAGGTCAGCATGATGAGCTCTCGTTCTCCACACCAAAAGGCGCGGCGACAGCGCGACACGTTCCGACCCCTCCCCTTCAATCTTCATGGGCCACATGGCTGCCCACATGGTGTTCCGGAGCCGTTGTTTGTTTAGGCTGTCGTTGGTGCAGGACCGTCACGGGATAAACAAGGACCGACCGACGAGAGTGCCGATCGACGAAGCTGGCTTCACACTCGCGAACTTGTTTCCAGCTCCACTTCCAACTCCTGTTGTTAAGACTAGCCACAATACATAGTAACATACACTAGTAACATAAACAAATCTTTAGATTATGTTACTACATTAACATAAGTACGATAACATGTAAAGCTTTATTTATTAGGTTATAGACTCATATTGCATTGGGACATGTGATGTTACAGTAACTAGCTAAGTTACTGTAACTACTTCTCTCCTCATTAACTCATTGCCACATAAGCAAACTTGCTGAATTGGATTCAATGTTACTACTGAAGTTACTCCCACTGTGGCTAGTCTAATTAAGGTTGCCGTGTCCATCAGGTCTTTAATTAAAATTGAAAAAAAGGCAGTCGCTCGGAGCACACCGACGCACAGTTCATGCCAGCCATACTCATCCCACTGTACTTCTAGTACTGGTATTTGCTTAGAAAAATAGCAACATCTGCATACTCCATGGGACACGACTGATGGCTGTGTCACCGTGCCAGACTCGAGCAGTTAATGCGATGGTGCCGATTATTTTTGGGTTGCCGGAGTCTCCCCACGTACGGCGACGCGTCTCTGACCTGGCTGGCTTGCAGTTGCACCGCCACGCGCGCGCATTGCACGTCGGCGTGCTCAGCTGGTTGCCACTTTGCCAGCGTAAGCGATGCCAACCCGAGCAGCGCAGCTGCGCCTCGTGCTGGTTCACTTCGGGGCTGTTTGGTTCTAGGTCTAACATTGTCACACTTTGCATACATTTTTATCAAGCTTGCCTAAGGTTAGTTTATTAAAATAAAAGTCATAAGTTGGCAAGCCTAAGGGAATTTTATCACATTTTTTACGTGTATGCCATGTGGGCTCAAGTGTGGCTTACCTAAGATGTGACTTGAACCAAACACTCATCTAAGTTGGTCAAACTTGCCTAACTTTAGGTGTGGCAATCTTTGGCAAAGTTAGTCACAAACCAAATAGGTCCTTCGTTCAGGTGTCGCCACTGCCTATAGCTTTCTCCGCACGCTTTTCTCATTGTGCTGCCCTGACCTTTGCGTGCGCTGCTCTTGCCGCCTGTAAATTTTTTTTAACCAAAAGGGCCCCCGACCCAACTTTATATAAAGTCAAGACAACGTCAACCAACATAAACTGTTAACAGCGCTCGGCGGCAACCGGAGAGTAGCTGCCACAGACAGAAAGCAAGGTCTAAATCAAAAGTGCCTTTCTGCTCCCGAGCTCATTTGAGCTCGGTGAACAGTAAAATCAAAAAAAATCAAAAACAAATCAAAAAATTCTAAATTTTTTTGGAAGAAACATTGACAAAAGTTCTAAGTGCTTGCAAAAATTCATCATGAAATCACATTCCTGTAAGGCGTGGCAAAAAAACAAATTCAGTGCTCCAAAATGCTTTTGAAAGTAGCATTTCAGAGTACCGATTTTTTTTTTTTTTGCCACGCCTTCTAGAAATGTGATTTCGTGACAAATTTTTGCAAGCACTTAAAACTTTTGTCAATGTTTCTTCCAAAAAAATTGGATTTTTTTGATTTTTTTTATTTAGTTTTGATTTTACTGTTCACCCGAGCTCATTTGAACTCGGGTGCAGAAACTCCACGTCTGGTCTAAATGCCCTATTACAAGTTTTTCTAGATAGGATACATAACCAGGCGGCAATATGCCAGCTTACTTTTTCAAGATCAAAGCTAAGATATTGCCGCCCGTCTTTCTCCTGCCTTTTACGCAATTGAACGAACCGCCAGGGAATTTTGATGAGCCGGTTCCGTACGCTTCAGATACATCGCTATCGCTCCTGATCGCCAATTATTTTAGCGTGACCGGTGATCATTAGCCAACCGATCATCTCTTATGCAGAGACGTCGATAGATATCCTCGGCCCCAACCAAAACTCTGCTGCTCATCTACTGCAGCTTAAACGGGCATTACATAAGACATGTGATGTCAACTCAGCTAACTAACTACTACCAGTACCAACTAATTAGCACATGATTTGGTGCTGTTTGTGCACGAGCCGCTGAGCGATAAGTCAATTGCTCGACCGCATTACTCGAACTGGGATGGTTGGCGGAAAGTTGGTACTCAGCCTGCGTGCTGTGAACAACAGATAGTTATCCAAAATCTGTAGCTAACCAACCTCGCATAATGAGCAACAAAAATTCAACTTGCATGCTAGTACTACTAATTCGATCTACCTAGAGTATGAGTCTACCGTGTATGCCAGAAAATATTCACATATAGTACATGTCCATTTTAGTTTATACTCCCTACGTTCCTAAATATAAGTCTTTTTAGACATTTCAACAACTGACTACGTACAGAGCAAAATGAATGAATCTATACTCTAAAATATGTCTACATACATCCATATGTCGTAATCAATTTAAAATGTCTAAAAAGACTTATATTTAGAAACGGATGGAGTATAAAACATATGATTGCCAACCAGTACAAAAATCATAATGTGACCTCCTGCTCTGTGAGTAACTTGACTTGGATTAATTGTACTTCCTCTGGTGCAATATAGAAGAACGACCCCTTTCCATCAAGGATTAGATTTTCCTTGATAAACTGCACTTAATTATTAAATGGTTTAAGCATTACACCCAGTCTCTGCATAACTGAGATGCACACAACCATAATCAAGTCTGCATTTTAAAAAAAAGAAAAGAAAGGCGGAATACAAGTAATCATATGGAAACTGTATAATGCTTAACGTGTGGATGGGCATCTAGCCCAGTGGCAAGAGCACGGTTGTGTGCCTTGGCAGACCCAAGTTTGAATCATGTGTGCGGAATTTATTTTGCGGATATAAAACTCGGTGTCTCACACCTTCCTTCTTAATAATAATGTCGTGGGGCTCTTCCTCCATTGGTTTAATTTTTTTATAATGCTTGATATAGGAGGAGCAATCCGATCGAAGGTCATGTTATCATCTATGTCGGGTAAGAGTATCCCTCGCCATGGCCTCCAATAGTGTACACACCTCTGTAAACAGGTCTCGATTCTCCACACGTTGCAGAGACGACCATAAACGAAGCGTACCGGTACATCTGTAGATAAGAGCATCTACAGCCGGGCGCCTCAAACCCGCCGCATAAGCCCGGGCGGGCTGCCCGGTTACTGTCCGGTCATGATTTTTTGGCCCAGAAGGCCCCTCAAATGCCCGGGGTCTCGATTCTCCACACGTTGCAGAGACGACCATAAACGAAGCGTACCGGTACATCTGTAGATAAGAGCATCTACAGTCGGGCGCCTCAAACCCACCGCATAAGCCCGGGCGGGCTGCCCGATTACTGTCCGGTCATGATTTTTTGGCCCAGAAGGCCCCTCAGATGCCCGGGCTAACCGGTGTTGGGGAACGTTGCATAAAATAAAAAATTTCCTACGTTCACCAAGATCCATCTATGAGTTCATCTAGCAACGAGAGAGAGAGATGCATCTACATACCCTTGTAGATCGCGTGCAGAAGCGTTCAAGAGAACGGGGTTGAGGGAGTCGTTCACGTCGTGATCCAAATCACCGGAGATCCTAGCGCCGAACGGACGGCACCTCCGCGTTCAACACACGTACGGTCAGCGTGACGTCTCCTCCGTCTTGATCCAGCAAGGGGAAGGAGAGGTTGATGAAGATCCAGAGAGACGACGGCGTGGTGGTGGATGCAGCGAGGCTCGGGAGGGCTTCGCCAAGCAACTACGGGAGGAGGAGGAGGTGTAGCAGGGGAGGAGGCGCCAAGACTTGATGCACGGGTGCCTCCCTCCCCCATTTATATAGGCCCCACAGGGGCGCCGCCCTGAGATCAGATCTCCCAAAGGGGGGCGGCGGCCAAGGGGGGAGGCTAGCTTGCCCCCCAAGGCAAGTGGGGCGCCCCCCACCCCTAGGGTTTCCAACCCTAGGCGCAGGGAGCCCCAAGGGGGGGGGCGCACCAGCCCACCAGGGGCTGGTTCCCTCCCCACTTCAACCCACGGGGCCCTCCGGGAAAGCTGGCCCCACCCGGTGGACCCCCGGGACCCTTCCGGTGGTCCCGGTACAATACCGGTGACCCCCGAAACTCTCCCGATGGCCGAAATAGCACTTTCTATATATAATTCTTTACCTCCGGATCATTCCGGAACTCCTCGTGACGTCTGGGATCTCATCCGGGACTCCGAACAACATTAGGTTTGCTGCATACTCATATTCATACAACCCTAGCGTCACCGAACCTTAAGTGTGTAGACCCTACGGGTTCGGGAGACACGTAGACATGACCGAGACGGCTCTCCGGTCAATAACCAACAGCGGGATCTGGATACCCATGTTGGCTCCCACATGCTCCTCGATGATCTCATCGGATGAACCACGATGTCGAGGATTCAAGCAACCCCGTATACAACTCCCTTTGTCAATCGGTATGTTACTTGCCCGAGATTCGATCGTTGGTATCCCAATACCTCGTTCAATCTCGTTACCGACAAGTCACTTTACTCGTACCGTAATGCATGATCCCGTGATCAAACACTTGGTCACTTTGAGCTCATTATGGTGATGCATTACCGAGTGGGCCCGTGATACCTCTCCGTGTCTGAGTGACAAATCCCGTCTCGATCCGTGACAACCCAAGACACTTTTGGAGATACAGTAGTGCACCTTTATAGTCACCCGATTCGTTGTGACGTTTGGTACACCCAAAGCACTCCTACGGTATCCGGGAGTTACACGATCTCATGGTCTAAGGAAAAGATGCTTGACATTGGAAAAGCTCTAGCAAAATGAACTACACGATCTTGTGCTATGCTTAGGATTGGGTCTTGTCCATCACATCATTCTCCTAATGATGTGATCCCGTTATCAATGACATCCAATGTCCATAGTCAGGAAACCATGACTATCTATTGATCAACGAGCAAGTCAACTAGAGGCTCACTAGGGACATATAGTAGTCTATGTATTCACACGTGTATTACGATTTCCGGATAATACAATTATAGCATGAATAAAAGACAATTATCATGAACAAGGAAATATAATAATAATCCTTTTATTATTGCCTCTAGGGCATATTTCCAACAGTCTCCCACTTGCACTAGAGTCAATAATCTAGTTACATTGTGATGAATCGAACTCCCATAGAGTTCTGGTGTTGATCATGTTTTGCTCGCGGAAGAGGTTTAGTCAATGGATCTGCGACATTCAGATCCGTATGCACTTTGCAAATTTCTATGTCTCCATCTTGAACATTTTCACGAATGGAGTTGAAGCGACGCTTGATGTGCCTGGTCTTCTTGTGAAACCTGGGCTCCTTGGCAAGTGCAATAGCTCCAGTGTTGTCACAGAAGAGTTTGATCGGCCCCGGCGCATAGGGTATGACACCTAGGTCGGTGATGAACTCCTTCACCCAAATTGCTTCATGCGCTGCCTCCGAGGCTGCCATGTACTCCGCTTCACATGTAGATACCGCCACGACGCTCTGCTTGCAGCTGCACCAGCTTACTGCTCTACCATTCAACATATACACGTATCCGGTTTGTGACTTAGAGTCATCCAGATCTGTGTCGAAGCTAGCGTCGGCGTAACCCTTCTGACGAGCTCTTCGTCACCTCCATAAACGAGAAACATGTCCTTAGTCCTTTTCGGGTACTTCAGGATATTCTTGACCGCTCTCCAGTGTTCCTTGCCGGGATTACTTTGGTACCTTCCTACCAAACTTACGGCAAGGCTTACATCAGGTCTGGTACACAGCATGACATACATAATAGATCCTATGGCTGAGGCATAGGGTATGACACTCATCTCTTCTTTATCTTCTGCCGTGGTCGGGCATTGAGCCGAGCTCAATTTCACACCTTGTAATACAGGCAAGAACCCTTTCTTCGACTGGTCCATTTTGAACTTCTTCAATATCTTTTCAAGGTATGTGCTTTGTGAAAGACCTATGAGGCGTCTCGATCAATCTCTATAGATCTTGATGCCTAATATATAAGCAGCTTCTCCAAGGTCCTTCATTGAAAAACTCTTATTCAAGTAGGCCTTAATGCTGTCCAAAAGTTCTATATCATTTCCCATCAAAAGTATGTCATCTACATATAATATGAGAAATGCTCTGAGCTCCCACTCACTTTCTTGTAAACGCAGCTTCTCCATAAGTCTGCATAAACCCAAACGCTTTGATCATCTCATCAAAGTGAATGTTCCAACTCCGAGATGCTTGCAACAGCCCATAAATGGACCGCTGGAGCTTGCATACCTTGTTAGCATTCTTAGGGTCGACAAAACCTTCCGGCTGCATCATATACAGTTCTTCCTTAAGATAGCCGTTAAGGAATGCTGTTTTGACGTCCATTTGCCATATCTCATAATCATAATATGCGGCAATTGCTAACATGATTCGGACGGACTTCAGCTTCGCTACGGGAGAGAAAGTCTCATCGTAGTCAACCCCTTGAACTTGCCGATAACCTTTAGCGACAAGTCGAGCTTTATAGATGGTAACATTACCATCCGCGTCCGTCTTCTTCTTAAAGATCCATTTGTTTTCTATCGCTCGCCGATCATCGGGCAAGTCTATCTAAGTCCATACTTTGTTTTCATACATGGATCCTATCTCGGATTGCATGGCTTCAAGCCATTCGTTGGAATCTGGGCCCGCCATCGCTTCTTCATAGTTCGAAGCTTCACCGTTGTCTAACAACATGATTTCCAGGACAGGGTTGCCATACCACTCTGGTGTGGAACGTGTCCTTGTGGACCTAGGAAGTTCAGTAGCAACTTGATTCGAAGTAACTTGATCATCATCATTAATTTCCTCTCCAGTCGGTGTAGGCACCACAGGAACATTTTCCTGAGCTGCACTACTTTCCGGTTCAAGAGGTAGTACTTCATCGAGTTCTACTTTCCTCCCACTTACTCCTTTCGAGAGAAACTCTTTTTCAAGAAAGGATCCGTTCTTGGCAACAAAGGTCTTGCCTTCGGATCTAAGGTAGAAGGTATACCCAATGGTTTCCTTAGGGTATCCTATGAAGACGCATTTTTCTGACTTGGGTTCGAGCTTTTCAGGTTGAAGTTTCTTGACATAAGCATCGCATCCCCAAACTTTTAGAAACGACAGCTTAGGTTTCTTCCCAAACCATAATTCATACGGTGTCGTCTCAGCGGATTTAGACGGTGCCCTATTTAAAGTGAATGTAGTTGTCTCTAGAGCGTATCCCCAAAATGATAGCGGTAAATCTGTAAGAGACATCATAGATCGCACCATATCCAATAGAGTGCGATTACGACGTTCGGACACACCATTACGCTGAGGTGTTCCAGGCGGCGTGAGTTGTGAAACGATTCCACATTTCCTTAAGTGTGTACCAAATTCGTGACTTAAATATTGTCCTCCACGATCTGATTGTAAGAACTTTATTTTTCGGTCACGTTGATTCTCTACCTCATTCTGAAATTCCTTGAACCTTTCAAAGGTCTCAGACTTGTGTTTCATCAAGTAGACATACCCATATCTACTCAAGTCATTAGTGAGAGTGAGATCATAACGATATCCTCCGCGAGCCTCAACGCTCATTGGACCGCACACATCGGTATGTATGATTTCCAATAAGATGGTTGCTCGCTCCATTGTTCCGGAGAACGGAGTCTTGGTCATTTTGCCCATAAGGCATGGTTCGCATGTGTCAAATGATTCATAATCGAGAGACTCTAAAAGTCCATCAGCATGGAGCTTCTTCATGCGCTTGACACCAATGTGACCAAGGCGGCAGTGCCACAAGTATGTGGGACTATTGTTATCAACTTTACATATTTTGGTATTCACACTATGAATATGTGTGACATTACGTTCGAGATTCATTAAGAATAAACCATTCACCATTGGAGCATGACCATAAAACATATCTCTCATATAAATAGAACAACCATTATTCTCGGATTTAAATGAGTAGCCATCTCGTATTAAACGAGATCCTGATACAATGTTCATGCTCAAACTTGGCACTAAATAACAATTATTGAGGTTTAAAACCAATCCCGTAGGTAAATGTAGAGGTAGCGTGCCGACGGCGATCACATCGACCTTGGAACCATTCCCGACGCGCAAGATCGTCACCTCGCCCTTCGCCGGTCTCCGTTTATTCAGCAGCTCTGCTGTGAGTTACAAATATGAGCAACGGCACCGGTATCAAATACCCAAGAGTTACTACGAGTCTTGGTAAGGTACACATCAATTACATGTATATCAAATATACCTTTAGTGTTGCGGCCTTCTTGTGCGCTAAGTATTTGGGGCAGTTCCGCTTCAAATGACCCTTCCTTTGCAATAAAAGCACTCGGTCTCGAGGCTTGGGTCCATTCTTTGACTTCTTCCGGCAAGCGGCTTACGGGCGGCAACATCCTTGCCGTCCTTCTTGAAGTTCTTCTTACCCTTGCCCGTCTTGAACTTAGTGGTTTTATTGACCATCAACACTTGATGTTCTTTCTTGATTTCTACCTCTGCTGACTTCAGCATTGAAAATACTTCAGAATAGTTTTCACCATCCCTGCATATTGTAGTTCATCACAAAGCTCTTGTAGCTCGGTGGGAGCGACTGAAGGATTCTGTCAATGACCGCCTCGTCCGGGAGGTTAATATCCAGCTGGGACAGGCGGTTGTGCAACCCAGACATTTTGAGTATGTGCTCACTGACAGAACTATTTTCCTCCATCTTACAACTATAGAACTTGTCGGAGACTTTATATCTCTCGACCCGGGCATGAGATTGTAAAACAATTTTCAGCTCCTCAAACATCTCATTTGCTCCGTGTTGCTCAAAACGCTTTTAGAGCCCGGTTCTAAGCTGTAAAGCATGCCGCACTGAACGAGGGAGTAATCATCAGCACGAGACTGCCAAGCGTTCATAAGGTCTTGGTTCTCTGGGAAGGGTGCTTCACCTAGCGGTTCTTCTAGGACATATTGTTTCTTGGCTGCTATGAGGATGATCCTCAGGTTCCGGACCCAGTCCAAATAGTTGTTGCCATCATCTTTCAGCTTGGTTTTCTCTAGGAACGCGTTGAAGTTCATGGTGACATGAGCGTTGGCCATTTGATCTATAAGACATTTTGCAAAGATTTTAGACTAATGTTCATGATAATTAAGTTCATATAATCAAATTATATAATGAACTCCCACTCAGATTTGACATCCCTCTAGTCATCTAAGTGTTACATGATCCGAGTCGACTAGGCCGTGTCCGATCATCACGTGAGACGGACTAGTCATCGTCGGTGAACATCTCCATGTTGATCGCATCTTCCATACGACTCATGTTCGACCTTTCGGTCTCTTGTGTTCCGAGGCCATGTCTGTACATGCTAGGCTCGTCAAGTTAACCTAAGTGTTTTGCATGTGTAAAACTGTCTTACACCCATTGTATGTGAACATAAGAATCTATCACACCCGATCATCACGTGGTGCTTCAAACGAGACGAACTTTATGGCGGCGCACAGTTAGGGAGAACACTTTCTTGAAATTATTATAAGGGATCATCTTATTTACTACCGTCGTTCTAAGTAAACAAGATGCATAAACATAATAATCATCACATGCAATTATATAGTAGTCATGATATGGCCAATATCATATAGCTCCTTTGATCTTCATCTTCTGGGCTCCATGATCATCTTGTCACCGGCATGACACCATGATCTCCATCATCATGATCTCCATTATCGTGTCTCCATGAAGTTGCTCGCCAACTATTACTTCTACTACTATGGCTAACACGTTTAGCAATAAATTAAAGTAATTTACATGGCGTTTCTCAATGACATGCAGGTCATACAAAAAATAAAGACAACTCCTATGGCTCCTACCGGTTGTCATACTCATCGACATGCAAGTCGTGATTCCTCTTACAAGAACATGATCTCATACATCACATATATATCATTCATCATTCATCACAACTTTTGCCATATCACATCACAAAACACTTGCTGCAAAAACAAGTTAGACGTCCTCTAATTGTTGTTGCAAGTTTTTACGTGGCTGCAATAGGGTTCTAGCAAGAACGTTTTCTTACCTACGTGAAAGCCACAACGTGATTTGTCAACTTCTATTTACCCTTCACAAGGACCCTTTTCATCGAATCCGCTCCAACTAAAGTGGGAGAGACAGACACCCGCTAGCCACCTTATGCAACTAGTGCATGTCAGTCGGTCGAACCTGTCTCACGTAAGCTTACGTGTAAGGTCGGTCCGGGCCGCTTCATCCCACAATACCGCTGAAGCAAAATAAGACTAGTAGCGGCAAGAAAGTTGACAACATCTACGCCCACAACAAATTGTGTTCTACTCGTGCAATAGAGAACTACGCATAGACCTAGCTCATGATGCCTTTGTTGGGGAGCGTTGCATAAAATAAAAATTTTCCTCGTTCACCAAGATCCATCTATGAGTTCATCTAGCAACGAGAGAGAGAGTGATGCATCTACATACCCTTGTAGATCGCGTGCGAAGCGTTCAAGAGAAGCGGGGTTGAGGGAGTCGTTCGTCGTGATCCAAATCACCGGAGATCCTAGCGCCGAGCGGACGGCACCTCCACGTTCAACACACGTCACGGTCAGCGTGGCGTCTCCTCCGTCTTGATCCAGCAAGGGGAAGGAGAGGTTGATGAAGATCCAGCAGACGACGGCGTGAGTGGTGGATGCAGCAGAACTCGCAGGCTTCGCCAAGCAACTACGGGAGGAGGAGGAGGTGTAGCAGGGGAGGAGGCGCCAAGACTTCAGCGTGCGGCTGCCCTCCTCCCCCCTTTATATAGGCCCCTGGGGGCGCTGCCCTGAGATCAGATCTCCCAAAGGGGGGCGGCGGCCAAGGGGGGAGGCTTGCCCCCCGCCCCTAGGGTTTCCAACCCTAGGCGCAGGGGGGCCCAAGGGGGGGGGTGCACTAGCCCACCAGGGGCTGGTTCCCTCCCCACTTCAGCTCACGGGGCCCTCCGGGATTGGTGGCCCCACCCGGTGGACCCCCGGGACCCTTCCGGTGGTCCCGGTACAATACCGGTGACCCCCGGAACTCTCCCGATGGCCGAAATAGCACTTTCTATATATAATTCTTTACATCCAGATCATTCCGGAACTCCCCGTGACGTCCGGGATCTCATCCGGGACTCCGAACAACATTCGGTTTGCTGCATACTAATATTCATACAACCCTAGCGTCACCAAACCTTAAGTGTGTAGACCCTACGGGTTCGGGAGACACGTAGACATGACCGAGACGGATCTCCGGTCAATAACCAACAGCGGGATCTGGATACCCATGTTGGCTCCCACATGCTCCTCGATGATCTCATCGGATGAACCACGATGTCGAGGATTCAAGCAACCCCGTATACAATTCCCTTTGTCAATCGGTATGTTACTTGCCTGAGAGTCGATCATCGGTATCCCAATACCTCGTTCAATCTCGTTACCGGCAAGTCACTTTACTCGTACCGTAATGCATGATCCCGTGATCAAACACTTGGTCACTTTGAGCTCATTATGATGATGCATCATCGAGTGGGCCCAGTGATACCTCTCCGTAATACGGAGTGACAAATCCGATCTCGATCCGTGACAACCCAATGACACTTTCGGAGATACCGTAGTGCACCTTTATAGTCACCCGATTACGTTGTGACGTTTGGTACACCCAAAGCACTCCTACGGTATCCGGGAGTTACGATCTCATGGTCTAAGGAAAAGATACTTGACATTGGAAAAGCTCTAGCAAAACGAACTACACGATCTTGTGCTATGCTTAGAATTGGGTCTTGTCCATCACATCATTCTCCTAATGATGTGATCCCGTTATCAATGACATCCAGTGTCCATAGTCAGGAAACCATGACTATCTATTGATCAACGAGCTAGTCAACTAGAGGCTCACTAGGGACATATAGTAGTCTATGTATTCACACGTGTATTACGATTTCCGGATAATACAATTATAGCATGAATAAAAGACAATTATCACGAACAAGGAAATATAATAATAATCCTTTTATTATTGCCTCTAGGGCATATTTCCAACAACCGGCACCCGCCATATCCAGCCCATATATGGGGCGGATATGGGGGCGCCCGGGCACGCCCGCCACATCGGACCGAACCCATACTGGCCCACCCGACCCTACATAAATTCCTCCCCATCCGCTCGTCGGACCAAACCCTAGCCACTTCACCCCCTCCCCTCCGCCACCCAAACTCGTCTTCGGCTCCTCCCGGCCGTCTCTGGTATGGCGGGCAGCGGATCTGAGTCCTTCACCTCCAGATCCATCGACCCCGAGTTCATCCCATGCGGCCCCGAGGAGGAGATGTCCGTCCGGCTTGTGCTCCGCCGCACCCAGGAGGAGGCCCGTGCACGGCTACGCTCGGACTCCATCCGTCAGGAATCCATTGCGTCCGCCCAAATGGCGCATGGATCCGGCGCTAGGCCAGCCGTAGCTGCCTTGCCAGAGGCCGTGCTGTTCGTCTAGCGTCCGAACACGCTGGCGGAGCGCAACCCCTCCATTGGCGCGCCAATATTCGGGACGCACCATCGTCCCACAAGGCCATGGCACGGCGTGCCCGCCATGCAAGGTACCGGGTGCGGGAGGCGGCAGCGGACGTCGGTGAGGCAGAGTCGCATTCTCCGGCGCCTCGTATGGGGCATCAGTCCGGGCGACGCAACCGCATCATGGTGGATGTCAGCGGCTCATCCCCGGACGGATTTGTCATCGCTCTGACGTCCACCGACACCGCTCGGGTTCTGGGCTTCGACGAGGAAGAGTAGCGCATGGGAGACGGTGGCGCCTTGAGTCTCGTGAGCCGGTTCGTGTTCCATGTCCTACTCTACCTTGCCGGCGACCGGACCAACACTCTAAGGAGCGCATCCGGCCGCGGACATCGCCATGGCGGAGCCGGACAAGCGGGGAGCGGAACCAGGCGAGCTTCGCTTAGATTAGGTTTTATGTTGCATGTAATAATATGAATTTGAGGTTTCTAATTTAAGATATCCGGATGTGGACTGCATTGGATGTGTCCGCGGGCGTTTGAGACATCGAATTTGCAAAATTCGGCTGTAGATGCTCTAACATGCATAAGAGAAGTACTTTCTAGATATAACAACGAAGGATTGCCTTTGAATTGCATTTCCTCTCGTATCTCTCCTTTACCTTCTCCAAGGACACGTGTCTTCTTCTCGAAACATTCCTCTCATTCACACCGAGAAGGTTTCTTCACAACACAAGTTTCTCTGATGAACACAATTTTGATTTTCAATTTCCATCACAACTTATAAAATAGAAAATATGTACACTGTGAAAGTGTTCCCGAGATAAATTCATATATATGGTTTTCAAGTATCATGTCTAAATATTCAGCATTAAAAGTCTAGGTTATAATTCTTTTTGCTCTATTCGTGACAGAAACAACATGTTGGGCGAAGTAGCAAATTAATGGCATCTTGCACTAAGATTCAAAAGAACTGGACCCATATCTACCCATGTGTGTAAAAAAAAATCTGGCCGGCCATCTATCAATTGCCTAAAAAATGTTTAGTCGAATTGATTGTAGATGTTGGATTGAAGTCCAATGGTTGCAACATTTTCTTTCTCCTTTCAACCGCGCACCAGCGGCTGCCGAACCGCCGGGCCCCACCATCCATGACGTTGCCTTGCCACCTTCTCCGACAGTCCACCAATCCCGCTAAACCAGGGCCTTCCCTTGCGCCGGCGACCCCTAGCCCTCAACACCGCACCTTGTCTCCTATGGCCCGCGCCTTTGTCTCCCGCGTTTCCAAACTAGGCCTCGTCGAGGACGATGCATCCGGTAGCCGGACAAGGCACCCCATCTCAAACCTTGGGGAATCGCGTGGAACATCGGCCGGCGGTTGACAAAAATTCCATGCAGAGTTGAACAATAACAACCATGATTATGTCACCGGATGTGTCTAGCTCTCTAAGTCACAACTAACTTCTACACCGTTTGAAGTTTTTTTTTACGGGGTACCGTTTGAAGATTTGTGTGAATATTTTCCTTTTATTTTCTTACTTGTGATTAACTAAATAGTGTAAAGAGTTAGATGAGGCCCTGCTAATTCTCATCTATTTTATCATATTCCATGTGCATGAATGCATGATGTATCCCCACGCACACCAATCCTTAGTCCCCTTATTATACCAAACGATCAAACAGCCAGTGGCCACCCATGATCAGCGGAAGAGCATCACATCCGGGAAAGTATCAGGTGCTCCCAGCCTGGGGTACTCCCAATGCTCCAATGAAAAAAATATATTTTTAAACATTTGAAAAATTTATGAAAAAAATTCTGAATGTTCATAAAGAATATGACTACAACCCCTAAAAATTTCAGCTCGAAACTCAAAATGCACATTAAGAAACAAAAAGGACAAATCCAGATGTGAATAGTGTCAATGTTGCTTTAGTCTTTTTTTACACTATTCGTGCTAGATTTTACATTTTGTTTTCTCAATGTGTGTTTTGATTTTGAACCTGAAATTTTTAGGGATGGTAGTCACATTCCTTGTTAACACTCATATTTTTTCCTAGATTTTTTTAAAACATTTAAAATGTTTTTATAACATTGGAGCACCGGGAGTACCTCTAGGTTGGAAGCACCCGATACTTTCCCCATCACATCCTTCGGAAACAAGCCTCCACAGGTCAGCACGATGAGCTCAGTGGCGTCAACACAACGAGCGAGCAAAGCCAACGGCCGGCCAATCACGAGGCGGCGAGCCGAGCGGGTCGCACCGTGTGTGCCGTGCGACCTGCCGGGCTGCGGCCCACCAACCCGTACCAGATATGCTGTTGCCGTAGCTCCCCGATGAATTGCCGTGGATGCAGCGGCGCCGTGCCAAGTTGACTGCTTCTCGAGCTAAAAAGCGCCTCGCAATGCGACACCGCAAATACTTTGCTACGATGTGTGTATCGCATCGTCTCCTCCCGTTACCTGTCCACGGGCCACATGGCCGGCTGCCCGTCGCCTCCGCTACGTGCCCACATGGTGATTCTGGCCGTCGTTGTTGTTTGCTTAGGGTGTTGTTGGTGCAGGGCCGGCACGGGATAAACAAGGACCGGCCGACAGACCGACGGAGCTGACTCCACTCTCCCGATCTCGTCGTATCTCCAGCTCCAGCCCCAGTTGTAAAATTTGCCGTACGTGTCGATCAGTTCTTTGAAAATGGGAACGGATGATCCTCAAAAAAAAAGGGAACGGATGCAGTACACCGACGAATGCTGCTGCGTAGAAAAATACAGAAGCACCACTCCATGGAACACGACTGATGGCTATATATCAATACTCCTATATGTATACCTGAACTCCACCAGTCAGTCAATGGTACGGTGCCGAATATTAATATGCTTTCCATTGGCCACGCATCTCTGGCCGGCAGGCTTTGCACACCGCACACATGGCAGCACGGGCGGCGGATCGATGGAAAGGGGTTGCGCTTTGCGGGGGCGGCAGCGACCAACCACGCTCATGTCGTCCGATCAAAAATGACAAGAGTCGTAGTACAAAGGATTCACGGGAGCGTGAGTGCTTCGGTCTCCATCGTTCGTTCCCCACGCTACGCTAGTTCCGTTTCGGAACATAGTCGCCACGTTGCATTGTTCAGTTCTGAGCATAGAACGTGAACTAATCCGACTTGATTGGCTTCAGTTTAGCCTTGTTTATTTATTTATTGTTGTGGAAAATAAATCTACGCGGCCCTCGTTGCATTGTAGCATTTCTTCTTTAGGATTCTTGGAAGGTCTGGCACATATTGTAGAGTTCTTGTGTTTCCAAATCTTGTAGGATTATATATACAGTTTGTGGCATCTTTTTTTTTTTTTGTTAAAATGATCCGGGTTCATCAGAAATACAAAGAACCTCAAAATATGTTAAAAATTATATCAAGATTTCTGGACCAGCGAGGGACCACTGGTGTCGATGTGCCGCTGTCACCGTGCCTGGCATCTCAGTTTTACAAAAAAAAAATTCAAGCGTTTTCAAATTCTTACAATCCAAAGAGAACTTCATTTTGTATGCACATTCCACGGCAAACCTACATCAATTCCATTTCAAAACGAACATCAGTCTTCACCAGCTCATTCCACACATTTAAATCGTTTGCTCATATTTATTACTCTTCTCTATCTACTATATTTAAATAGGAGCTCCCCACTACTTGATTTCTCGTAACATGCACGCTATCCATATTAGCCATCTATACTGTGCATCCACGTCATCATCAGTATCCATGGCACTGGTTCCCGCACGATTGAGTCGCTTCATTACCCAGATAGAAAAGCTAGCGATGGAATGGGCGGTTTTTCTTTTTTTTTGCACTCCAGCTATATTTTTGTTTTTCCTACAAAGGAGTTTGCTCCTAGGCTGTTTGGTCAAATACTTGGTCTGTGAGTTTTAGCCCATGTGGTGTGAACTACGATCGGAAACAATCGCACTAGGTCGCTCAACATCATCTTCCACTTTCCAACTTTCATCTCCGCCGCCACCTGTTCCGTCACCACGACCGAAGCTCTTCGGTCCGTAGATGCAACCACCAATGGGCACCAAACTGTCGTATTCATCCCCTGTCATTACCTCACCCTCCATTACTCAGAAAATGAGGAAGAACCCATTGGTCGAATTGAGCGGCTACCTCCATCACACTTTAAAGTATGTTCCCCCATCATCCTCCACGCAGACCTACTCGCAGTGTCGTCTCGAATCCGTCATCCAGTCTGGTAGCCAGGTGCTCCCTACTTTCACTTACCCCTGATTTCTCTTATCCCGAGCTCATGTTTATCAATTTGTCAGATTGCCCCGCGGATCGAAAGATGCTCGATGTTTTGCTTCATAATTTTCTTGCTGCTAGATTCGACTTGATAGGTCTCTAGTTCAACCCTCTCTTTTCAATCATCACAACTTTTCACTATCCCTGAGCTTATGTTTTTGAACTTGTCGTGTTGCGCTCATGACCAAAAGGTGCTTGACGGTTTTCTTCACATGTCTCTTGTTGCCCGCATTGGCTTCATTGACTGCTATATGTTTTTAATTTCAATTCTCAACTAGAATTGTGGTTTATCTATCCATTATACAAGTCTCGGTACTTGTTCCTTTCGGTAAAGGCAAAACTATCAAACCCTTTTATCAAGTGAAATGATTAGAAAAGCCAAATTAGGTAGTAATTTTAAAAATCTTCATATAGTCGATCAAATTAGATTCAACGTGAAAATTCAAATGTTGTTTTTTGTTCGCAGGTACTCTTTAGCTAAAGGAAGCATTGAATTAACAGAAGATGAAACCACCAACAAAGAGAGGTATGGAACAAATAACAACATTTCCTTGGATCAGTCTGGGGACCCCTTGCTTCGAGGAGGACAAGGACCTTTTTGCTGCTACCACGACCATCTCCATTGGGGATGGAGCTATGGCCCTCTTTTGGGAGTCCTCTTGGCTGGAAGGTTGGAGACCGAAAGACATTGCCCAGTAAGACCTTCGAGTGGTCCAAAAAAATTCTTCAGTTCAAAAGGCCATGCAAAACAACTTCTGGGTGAGTCAGATCTCTTGTTGGAACACATTCAATAATTTGCTTCCCTTCGGGAAAATCTTAGTTCCATCCAGCTTGTTGACGATGGCCCTGATGAGATAACTTGGAATTCACTACAGATGGTATCTAATCAGCTTCTTCGGCCTACAGGGTGCAATTTGAAGGTTACACTCACTCGACCATGCACGCGACTGTTTGGAAATCTAGGTCGCCCCAAAATGCAAGTGCTTGCTCTCTCGTAAGAGTGGTTGGGTAACCCCCGATATACGGGTGAAGTAACCTAGCAATAAGTAATTCCTTCAATAGATAACGAAGGTTTATCAGACCAAATGGAGTTCTTCCAGCAAACAAAGTCACTCGTACCTGCACATAAAACACAAAATAAGCTTGTCCTCAACACATCAAGAAGGTTGTCCAGCTTCTCGGGTTGATAGTTAGAAGATTAACTTGCATGGTATGGTAGAAATTGATAGATAGGTAAAATAAAAAAACAGCACAACAAGGAAATAATACTTTTGGTAAAAAAATAGTATAGCAAGATAGACCCCCAGGGCCATAGGTTCACAAGTGATATCTCTCCAAGCATACAAGTGTAGTGTGGTGAACAAATTATAGTTGGGCAGCGATTAAATTATAATATTTATAATTATGACTATGGCCATTCACGGTATAATCTCATATAGGAATTATGTCTGTGATATGTACAACGTTATCCAACTGTATCTACAACTAATACTCCACCCCAAGACTGTTACCCAGCATGCATACCAAAGTATTAAGTTCATAACAAATAGAGCATTGCAATAAGCAAGATGACATAATGTAGAAGTAAAACTACCATCCAAGTGTGATAAAAAACCATTGTTTTATACTTAGCGGCAAAAATACAATACGTGTCTTGACCCTTTCTGTCATTGGAATATAGATCACTGCAAGCTATGAACCCACTATAATGCACAACTCATATTAAAGAACTATCCATCAAACTTGGCCAAAGAAGACAAATAGATAGGACAACATACACAACTATTCAATTATATAGCAAAGAAAGTTCAAAAAACTTAATTGATTTCAATGAACAATCTGATCATAAAGTGACAGTTCCTCAAATCCCAACAAAATACACCATATGGACCTCGATCATGTAAGGCAGCTCGCAGGAACATTGTATTGAATCACGAGGGAGAGAGGATGTCATCTAGCTACTACCATGCACCCTAAGGTCCTACAGGAACTACTCACACATGGTTACGGATGCAGCAAGGTGTTGGGGAGCGTAGTAATTTCAAAAAAATTCCTACGCACACGCAAGATCATGGTGATGCATAACAACGAGAGGGGGAGTGTATCTTCATACCCTTGAAGATCGCTAAGCGGAAGCGTTTATCAACGCGGTTGATGTAGTCGTACGTCTTCATAATCCGACCGATCCAAGTACCGAACGCACGGCACCTCCGAGTTTTGCACACGTTCAGCTCGATGACGTCCTCGCCTTCTCGATCCAGCAAGACGGGCGAAGTAGTAGATGAGTTCCGGCAGCACGACGGCGTGGTGACGGTGTTGGTGAAGAACAATCTCCGTAGGGCTTCGCCTAAGCACTACAGAAACTATGACGGAGGATAAACTAGAGGGGACGGGGTTGTCGGCAGACGGCTTGGTGTTTCTTGATCTATCTTTGGTGCTAGCCCTACCCCTCTATTTATATGTTGAGCCTTGGGGTCTAAACTTGGAGTAAAAGCCTCCACAAAGTCGGTTTCACCAGAAAGGCAAGAGTCCTTATCGGACTCCAGGGCGAACGCCAGGTTCGGCGTCTGGACCCCTGACGCCGAGACCTGGCGTCAGCCCTGGACTCTGCAAAACTTCCTTTTGCGCTTTCCAAAAACCTTGTGGGCTTTCCCTTTTGGCCCAAATAACATGTTCTCGTACCCAAACATTTCGGGAAACATCCGGCACCCCTTTCGGTGAATTCCGGAACCCTTCCGGAGATCAAACACTATTATCCCATATATCAAACTTTATCTCCGGACCATTCCGGAGTTCCTCGTCATGTCCATGATCTCATCCGGGACTCCAAACAACATTCGGTTACCAACATACATAACTCATATAATACTATATAAATCAAGCGAAACGTTAAGCGTGCGGACCCTACGGGTCGAGAACTATGTAGACATGACCGAGACACGTTTCCGGTCAATAACCAATAGCGGGACCTGGATGCCCATATTGGCTCCCACATATTCTACGAAGATCTTTATCGGTCAAACCGCATAACAACATACGTTGTTCCCTTTGTCATCGGTATGTTACTTGCCCGAGATTCGATCGTCGGTATCCAATACCTAGTTCAATCTCGTTACCGGCAAGTGTCTTTACTCATTACGTAATGCATCATTCCGTAACTAACTCATTAGCTACATTGCTTGCAAGGCTTATAGTGATGTGCATTACCGAGAGGGCCCAGAGATACCTCTCCGACAACCGGAGTGACAAATCCTAATCTCGAAATACGCCAACCCAAAAAGTACCTTTGGAGACACCTGTAGAGCACCTTTATAATCACCCAGTTATGTTGTGACGTTTGGTAGCACACAAAGTGTTCCTCCAGTAAACGGGAGTTGCATAATCTCATAGTCATAGGAACATGTATAAGTCATGAAGAAAGCAATAGCAACATACTAAACGATCGGGTGCTAAGCTAACGGAATGGGTCAAGTCAATCACATCATTCTCCTAATGATGTGATCCCGTTAATCAAATAACATTTCATGTCTATGGTTAGGAAACATAACCATCTTTGATTAACGAGCTAGTCAAGTAGAGGCATACTAGTGACACTATGTTTGTCTATGTATTCACACATGTATTATGTTTCCGGTTAATACAATTCTAGCATGAATAATAAACATTTAACATGATATAAGAAAATAAATAATAACTTTATTATTGCCTCTAGGGCATATTTCCTTCAGTCTCCCACTTGCACTAGAGTCAATAATCTAGTTCACATCATCATGTGATTCAACATCAATAGTTCACATCACCATGTGACACCCATAGTTCACATCGTTATGTGACCAACACCCAAAGGGTTTACTAGAGTCAATAATCTAGTTCACATTGCTATGTGATTAACACCCAAAGAGTACTAAGGTGTGATCATGTTTTGCTTGTGAGATAAGTTTAGTCAACGGGTCTTCCACATTCAGATCCGTATGTATTTTGCAAATTTCTATGTCAACAATGATCTGCACAGAGCTACTCTAGCTAATTGCTCCCACTTTCAATATGTATCTAGATTGAGACTTAGAATCATCTGGATCAGTGTCAAAACTTGCATCAATGTAACCCTTTACGACGAACCTTTTTGTCACCTCCATAATCGAGAAACATATCCTTATTCCACTAAGGATAATTTTGACCGCTGACCAGTGATCTACTCCTAGATGACTATTGTACTCCCTTGCCAAAATCAGTGTAGGGTATACAATAGATCTGGTACACAACATGGCATACTTTATAGAACCTATGGCTGAGGCATAGGGAATGACTTTCATTTTCTTTCTATCTTCTGCCGTGGTCGGGCTTTGAGTCTTACTCAATTTCACACCTTGTAACACAGGCAAGAACTCTTTCTTTGACTGTTCCATTTTGAACTACTTCAAAATCTTGTCAAGGTATGTACTCATTGAAAAAACTTATCAAGCGTCTTGATCTATCTCTATAGATCTTGATGCTTAATATGTAAGCAGCTTCACCGAGGTCTTTCTTCGAAAAACTTCTTTCAAACACTCCTTTATGCTTTGCAGAATAATTCTACATTATTTCCGATCAACAATATGTCATTCACATATACTTATCAGAAATGATGTAGTGCTCCCACTCACTGTCTTGTAAATACAGGCTTCACCGCAAGTCTGTATAAAACTATATGCTTTGATCAACTTATCAAAGCGTATATTCCAACTCCGAGATGCTTGCGCCAGTCCATAGATGGATCGCTGTAGCTTGCATATTTTGTTAGCACCTTTAGGATTGACAAAACCTTTTGGTTGCATCATATACAACTCTTCTTTAATAAATCTATTAAGGAATGCAGTTTTGTTTATCCATTTGCCAGATTTCATAAAATGTGGCAATTGCTAACATGATTCGGACAGACTTAAGCATAGATACGAGTGAGAAATTCTCATCGTAGTCAACACCTTGAACTTGTCAAAAACCTTTTGCGACAATTCTAGCTTTGTAGATAGTAACACTACTATCAGCGTCCGTCTTCCTCTTGAAGATCCATTTAATCTCAATGGCTCGCCGATCATTGGGCAAGTCAATCAAAGTCCATACTTTGTTCTCATACATGGATCCCATCTCAGATTTCATGGCCTCAAGCCATTTTGCGGAATCTGGGCTCATTATCGCTTCCTCATAGTTCGTAGGTTCGTCATGGTCAAGTAACATGACCTCCAGAATAGGATTACCGTACCACTCTGGTGCGGATCTTATTCTGGTTGACCTACGAGGTTCGGTAGTAACTTGATCTGAAGTTTCATGATCATCATCATTAACTTCCTCACTAATCGGTGTAGGCATCACTGGAACTGATTTCTGTGATGAACTACTTTCCAATTCGGGAGAAGGTACAATTACCTTATCAAGTTCTACTTTCCTCCCACTCACTTCTTTCGAGAGAAACTCCTTCTCTAGAAAGGATCCATTCTTAGCAACGAATGTCTTGCCTTCGGATCTGCGATAGAAGGTGTACCCAACTTTCTCCTTTGGGTATCCTATGAAGACACATTTCTCCGATTTGGGTTTGAGTTTATCAGGATGAAACTTTTTCACATAAGCATCGCAACCCCAAACTTTAAGAAACGACAACTTTGGTTTCTTGCCAAACCACAGTTCATATTGTGTCGTCTCAACGGACTTAGATGGTGCCCCTTTTTAACGTGAATGCATCTGTCTTTAATGCATGACCCCAAAACGATAGTGGTAAATCGGTAAGAAACATCATAGATTGTACAATATCCAATAAAGTACGGTTATGCCGTTCGGACACACCATTATGCTGTGGTGTTCCAGGTGGCACGAATTTGTGAAACTATTCCACATTGTTTTAACTAAAGGACAAACTCGTAACTCAAATATTTTACCTCTACGATCATATCGTAGAAACTTTTATTTTCTTGTTACGATGATTCTCCACTTCACTCTGAAATCCTTTGAACTTTTCAAATGTTTCAGACTTGTGTTTCATCAAGAATAAACCATTGACCATCGGAGCATGACCATAAAACATATCTCTCATATAAATAGAACAACCATTATTCTCGGATTTAAATGAGTAGCCATCTCGCATTAAACGAGATCCTGATACAATGTTCATGCTCAAACTTGGCACTAAATAACAATTATTGAGGTTTAAAACTAATCCCGTAGGTAAATGTAGAGGTAGCGTGCCGACAGCGATCACATCGACCTTGGAACCATTCGACAGCGCGATCGTCACCTCGTCCTTCGCCAGTCTCCGTTTATTCCGCAGCTCCTGCTGTGAGTTACAAATATGAAGAACGGCACCGGTATCAAATACCCAGGAGTTATTACGAGTACTGGTAAGGTACACATCAATTACATGTATATCAAATATACCTTTAGTGTTGTCGGCCTTCTTGTCCGCTAAGTATTTGGGGCAATTCCGCTTCCAGTGGCCCTTCCCTTTGCAATAAAAGCACTCTGTCTCAGGTTTGGGTCCATTCTTTGACTTCTTCCGGCAACTTGCTTGCGGGCGGCAACATCCTTGTCGTCCTTCTTGAAGTTCTTCTTACCCTTGCCCTTTTGAACTTAGTGGTTTTATTGACCATCAACACTTGATGTTCTTTCTTGATTTGGACCTCTGCTGACTTCAGCATTGAGAATACTTCGGAATGGTCTTCACCATCCCCTGCATATTGTAGTTCATCACGAAGCTCTTGTAGCTTGGTGGGAGCGATGAAGGATTCTGTCAATGACCGCCTCGTCCGGAGGTTAATGTCCAGGTGGGACAAAGCGGTTGTGCAACCCGACATTTTGAGTATGTGCTCACCGACAGTAACTGTATTCCTCCATCTTACAACTATAGAACTTGTCGGAGACTTCATATCTCTCGACCGGGCATGAGCTTGGAAAACCATTTTCAGCTCCTCGAACATCTCATATGCTCCGTGTTGCTCAAAACGCTTTTGGAGCCCGGTTCTAAGCTGTAAAGCATGCCGCATTGAACGAGGGAGTAATCATCAAGACGAGACTGCCAAGCATTCATAATGTCTTGGTTCTTCGATGGGTGCATCACCTAGCGGTGCTTCTAGGACATATTGTTTCTTGGCTGCTATGAGGATGATCCTCGGGTTAGGACCCAGTCCGAATAGTTGTTGCCATCATCTTTCAGCTTGGTTTTCTCTAGGAACGCGTTGAAGTTCATGTTGACATGAGCGTTGGCCATTTGATCTACAAGACATATTTTGCAAAAGTTTTAGACTAAGTTCATGATAATTAAGTTCATCTAATCAAATTATTTAATGAACTCCCACTCAGATCGACATCCTCTAGTCATCTAAGTGTTACACGATCCGAGTCGACTAGGCCGTGTCCGATCATCACGTGAGACGAACTAGTCATCGTCGGTGAACATCTCCATGTTGATCGTATCTTCCATACGACTCGTGTTCGACCTTTCGGTCTCTTGTGTTCCGAGGCCATGTATGTACATGCTAGGCTCGTCAAGTTAACCCTAAGTGTTCTGCATGTGTAAATCTGTCTTACACCCGTTGTATGTGAATGTAAGGATCTATCACACCCGATCATCACGTGTTGCTTCAAGCAGCGAACTTTAGCAACGGTGCACGTTAGGGGAACACTTTCTAAATTATTATAAGGGATCATCTTATTTACTACCGTCGTTCTAAGTAAACAAGATGCATAAACATAATAAACATCACATGCAATTATATATAGTAGTGACATGATATGGCCAATATCATATAGCTCCTTCGATCTCCATCTTCGGGGCTCCATGATCATCTTCGTCACCGGCATGACACCATGATCTCCATCATCATGATCTCCATCATCGTGTCTTCATGAAGTTGTCACGCCAACGACTACTTCTACTTCTATGGCTAATGCGTTTAGCAATAAAGTAAAGTAATTTTACATGGCGTTCTTCAATGACACGCAGGTCATACAAAAATAAAGACAACTCCTATGGCTCCTGCCGGTTGTCATGCTCATCGACATGCAAGTCGTGATTCCTATTACAAGAACATGATCTCATACATCACAATATATCATTCATCATTCATCACAACTTCTGGCCATATCACATCACATGACAATTGCTGCAAAAACAAGTTAGACGTCCTCTAATTGTTGTTGCATCTTTTACGTGGCTGCAATTGGGTTCTAGCAAGAACGTTTTCTTACCTACGAATAACCACAACGTGATTTTGTCAACTTCTATTTACCCTTCATAAGGACCCTTTTCATCGAATCCGCTCCAACTAAAGTGGGAGAGACAGACACCCGCCAGCCACCTTATGCAACTAGTGCATGTCAGTCGGTGGAACCGGTCTCACGTAAGCGTACGTGTAAGGTTGGTCCGGGCCACTTCATCCCACAATACCGCTGAAGCAAGATAAGACTAGTAGCGGCAAGAAAGTTGACAAGATCTACGCCCACAACAAAATTGTGTTCTACTCGTGCAATAGAGAACTACGCATAGACCTAGCTCATGATGCCACTGTTGGGGAAAGTTGTAGAAAATTAAAATTTTCCTACGGTTTCACCAAGATCCATCTATGAGTTCATCTAAGCAATGAGTCATGGGAGAGAGATTGCATCTACATACCACTTTGTAGATCGCGAGCGGAAGCGTTCAAAAGAACGGGGTTGAAGTAGTCGTTCTCGTCGTGATCCTATCACCGGAGATCCTAGCGCCGAACGGACGACACCTCCGCGTTCAACACACGTACGGAGCGGATGACGTCTCCTCCTTCTTGATCCAGCAAGGGGGAAGGAGAGGTTGAGGAAGATGGCTCCAGCAGCAGCACGACGGCGTGATGATGGTGGAGAGGCAAGATCTCGGCAGGCTTCGCCAAGCACTCAACGGAGGAGGAGAGGTGTTGGGAGGGAGGGAGGGCTGCGCCTTGAAGTTTGTTGCAGCCTCCCCGCCCCTCTGTTTATAGGGGAAGGGAAGGGGCGGCCCCTCTAGATGGGATCTAGAGGGGGGGGGCGGCGGCCAAGGGAGGGGCTTGCCCCCAAGCAAGGCGCCCCTTAGGGTTCCCCAACCCTAGGCGCATGGGCCCTAGGGGAGTGGCGCCCAGCCCACTTTGGGCTGGATCCTTCCTCATACAGCCCATAAGGCCCTCCGGAGAGGTGGTCCCTCCGGTGGACCCCGGAACCCTCCGGTGGCCCCGGTACAATACCGATATGCCCCGAACCTTTCCGGTGACCGTATGATGACTTCCCATATATAAATCTTTACCTCCGGACTATTCCGAACTCCTCGTGACATCCGGGATCTCATCAGGGACTCGAACAACATTCGGTAATCACATACAAGTCTTCCTAATAACCCTAGCGCCACCGAACCTTAAGTGTGTAGACCCTACGGGTTCGGGAGACATGTAGACATGACCGAGACGGCTCTCCGGTCAATAACCAACAGCGGATCTGGATACCCATGTTGGCTCTACATACTCCTCGATGATCTCATCGGATGAACCACGATGTCGAGGATTCAAGCAACCCGTATACTATTCCCTTTGTCGACGGTATGTTACTTGCCCGAGACTCGATCGTCGGTATCCCAATACCTCGTTCAGTCTCATTACCGCAAGTCACTCTACTGCATCAGTAATGCATGATCCGTGACCAGACACTTGGTCACTTTGAGCTCATTATGATGATGCACTACCGAGTGGGCCCAGTGATACCTCTCCGTTATACGGAGTGACAAATCCCAGTCTCGATCCGTGTCAACCCAACAGACACTTTTGGAGATACCTGTAGTGTACCTTTATAGTCACCCAGTTACGTTGTGTGATGTTTGGTACACCCAAAGCACTCCTACGGTATCCGGGAGTTACACGATCTCATGGTCTAAGGAAGAGATACTTGATATTTGAAAAGCTCTAGCAAAACGAACTGCACGATCTTGTGCTATGCTTAGGATTGGGTCTTGTCCATCACATCATTCTCCTAATGATGTGATCCCGTTATCAACGACATCCAATGTCCATAGTCAAGAAACCATGACTATCTATTGATCAACGAGCTAGTTAACTAGAGGCTCACTAGGGACATATTGTGGTCTATGTATTCACACGTGTATTACGATTTCCGGATAATACAATTATAGCATGAACAAAAGACAATAATCACGAACAAGGAAATATAATAATAATCCTTTTATTATTGCCTCTAGGGCATATTTCCAACAGTCTCCCACTTGCACTAGAGTCAATAATCTAGTTACATTGTGATGAACCGAACACCCATAGAGTTCTGGTGTTGATCATGTTTTGCTCGCGGAAGAGGTTTAGTCAACGGATCTGCGACATTCAGATCCGTATGCACTTTGCAAATTTCTATGTCTCCATCTTGAACATTTCCACGGATGGAGTTGAAGCGACGCTTGATGTGCCTGGTCTTCTTGTGAAACCTGGGCTCCTTGGCAAGTGCAATAGCTCCGGTGTTGTCACAGAAGAGTTTGATCGGCCCGACGCATTGGGTATGACTCCTAGGTCGGTGATGAACTCCTTCACCCAAATTGCTTCATGTGCTGCCTCCGAGGCTGCCATGTACTCCGCTTCACATGTAGATCCCGCCACGACGCTCGCTTGCAGCTGCACCAGCTTCTTGCTCCACCATTCAACATATACACGATCCGGTTTGTGACTTTGAGTCATCAGATCTGTGTCGAAGCTAGCGCCGACGTAACCCTTCTGACGAGCTCTTCGTCACCTCCATAAACGAAACATGTCCTTTGTCCTTTTCGGTACTTCAGGATATTCATGACCGCTGTCCGGTGTTCCTTGCGGGATTACTTTGGTACCTTCCTACCAAACTTACGGCAAGGTTTACATCAGGTCTGGTACACAGCATGGCATACATAATAGATCCTATGGCTGAGGCATAGGGGATGACACTCATCTCTTCTTTATCTTTTGCCGTGGTCGGGCATTGAGCCGAGCTCAATTTCACACCTTGCAAAACAGGCAAGAACCCTTTCTTGGACTGATCCATTTTGAACTTCTTCAAAATCTTATCAAGGTATGTGATTTGTGAAAGACCTATGAGGCGTCTCGATCTATCCCTATAGATTTTGATGCCTAATATGTAAGCAGCTTCTCCAAGGTCCTTCATTGAAAAACTCTTATTCAAGTAGGCCTTAATGTTGTCCAAAAGTTCTATATCATTTCCCATCAAAAGTATGTCATCTACATATAATATGAGAAATGCTACAGAGCTCCCACTCACTTTCTTGTAAACGCAGGCTTCTCCATAAGTCTGCATAAACCCAAACACTTTGATCATCTCATCAAAGCGAATGTTCCAACTCCGAGATGCTTGCACCAGCCCATAAATGGATCGCTGGAGCTTGCATACCTTGTTAGCATTCTTAGGATCGACAAAACCTTCCGGCTGCATCATATACAACTCTTCCTTAAGGTAACCGTTAAGGAATGCCGTTTTGAAGTCCATCTGCGATATCTCATAATCATAGTATGCGGCAATTGCTAACATGATTCGGACGGACTTAAGCTTCACTACAGGAGAGAAAGTCTCATCATAGTCAATCCCTTGAACTTGTCGATAACCCTTAGCGACAAGTCGAGCTTTATAGATGGTAACATTACCATCCGCGTCCGTCTTCTTCTTAAAGATCCATTTGTTTTCTATCGCCACGATCATCGGGCAAGTCTGTCAAAGTCCATACTTTGTTTTCATACATGGATCCTATCTCGGATTGCATGGCTTCAAGCCATTTGTTGGAATCCGGCCCGCCATCGCTTCTTCATAGTTGAAGGTTCACCGTTGTCTAACAACATGATATCCGGGACAGGGTTGCCATACCACTCGGTGTGGAACGTGTCCTTGTGGACCTACAAAGTTCAGTAGCAACTTGATCCAAGTACCTTGATCATCATCATTAATTTCCTCTCCAAGAGGTGTAGGCACCACAGAACATTTTCCGAGCTGCACTACTTTCCAGTTCAAGAGGTAATACTTCATCGAGTTCTACTTTCCTCCCACTTACTCCTTTCAAGAGAAACTCTTTTTCCGAAAGGATCCGTTCTTGGCAACAAAGATCTTGCCTTGGATCTAAGGTAGAAGGTATACCCAATGGTTTCCTTAGGGTATCCTATGAAGACACATTTTCCGACTTGGGTTCGAGCTTTTCAGGTTGAAGTTTCTTGACATAAGCATCGCACCCCAAACTTTTAGAAACGACGACTTAGGTTTCTTCCCAAACCATAATTCATACGGTGTCGTCTCAACGGATTTAGACGGTGCCCTATTTAAAGTGAATGTAGCTGTCTCTAGAGCGTATCCCCAAAATGATAGCGGTAAATCTGTAAGAGACATCATAGATCGCACCATATCCAATAGAGTGCGACACGACGTTCGGACACACCATTCGCTGAGGTGTTCCAGCGGCGTGAGTTGTGAAACGATTCCACATTTCCTTAAGTGTGTACCAAATTCGTGACTTAAATATTCTCCTCCACGATCTGATCGTAAGAACTTTATTTTTGGTCACGTTGATTCTCTACCTCATTCTGAAATTCCTTGAAATTTTCAAAGGTCTCGGACTTGTGTTTCATCAAGTAGACATACCCATATCTACTCAAGTCATCGGTGAGAGTGAGAACATAACGATATCCTCCATGAGCCTCAACGCTCATTGGACCGCATACATCGGTATGTATGATTTCCAATAAGTTGGTTGCTCGCTCCATTGTCCCGAGAATGGAGTCTTGGTCATTTTGCCCATGAGGCATGGTTCACATGTGTCAAATGATTCATAGTCGAGAGACTCTAAAAGTCCATCAGGATGGAGCTTCTTCATGCGCTTGACACCAATGTGACCAAGGCGGCAGTGCCACAAGTATGTGGGACTATCGTTATCAACTTTACATCTTTTGGTATTCACACTATGAATATGTGTATTATTACGTTCGAGATTCATTAAGAATAAACCATTGACCATCGGAGCATGACCATAAAACATATCTCTCATATAAATAGAACAACCATTATTCTCGGATTTAAATGAGTAGCCATCTCGCATTAAATGAGATCCTGATACAATGTTCATGCTCAAACTTGGCACTAAATAACAATTATTGAGGTTTAAAACTAACCCCGTGAGGTAAATGTAGAGGTAGCGTGTCGACGGCGATCACATCGACCTTGGAACCATTCCCGACGCGATCGTCACCTCGTCCTTCGCCAGTCTCCGCTTAATCTGCAGCTCCTTCGTGAGTTACAAATATGAGCAACGACACCGTATCAAATACCGGGAGTTACTACGAGTCTTGGTAAGGTACACATCAATTACATGTATATCAAATATACCTTTAGTGTTGCCGGCCTTCTTGTCCGCTAAGTATTTGGGGCAGTTCCGCTTCGATGGCCCTTCCTTTGCAATAAAAGCACTCTGTCTCAGGTTTGGGTCCATTCTTTGACTTCTTTCCGCAACTTGCTTCTTGGCGCGGCAACATCCTTGCCGTCCTTCTTGAAGTTCTTCTTACCCTTGCCCTTTTTGAACTTAGTGGTTTTATTGACCATCAACACTTGATGTTCTTTCTTGATTTCAACCTCTGCGACTTCAACATTGAGAATACTTGGGAATGGTCTTCACCATCCCCTGCATATTGTAGTTCATCACAAAGCTCTTGTAGCTTGGTGGGAGCGATCAAGGATTCTGTCAATGACCGCCTCGTCCGGGAGGTTAATGTCCACTGGGACAAGCGGTTGTGCAACCTGACATTTTGAGTATGTGCTCACCGACAGAACTGTTTTCCTCCATCTTACAACTATAGAACTTGTCGGAGACTTCATATCTCTCGACCGGGCATGAGCTTGGAAAACCATTTTCAGCTCCTCGAACATCTCATATGCTCCGTGTTGCTCAAAACGCTTTTGGAGCCCGGTTCTAAGCTGTAAAGCATGCCGACTTGAACGAGGGAGTAATCATCAAGACGAGACTGCCAAGCATTCATAATGTCTTGGTTCTTCAGGATGGGAGCATCACCTAGCGGTGCTTCTAGGACATATTGTTTCGGGCTGCTATGAGGATGATCCTCGGGTTCGGACCCAGTCCGAATAGTTGCTGCCATCATCTTTCAGCTTGGTTTTCTAGGAAGCGTTGAAGTTCATGTTGACATGAGCGTTGGCCATTTGATCTACAAGACATATTTTGCAAAAGTTTTAGACTAAGTTCATGATAATTAAGTTCATCTAATCAAATTATTTAATGAACTCCCACTCAGATCTGACATCCCTCTAGTCATCTAAGTGTTACACGATCCGAGTCGACTAGGCCGTGTCCGATCATCACGTGAGACGGACTAGTCCTCGTCGGTGAACATCTCCATGTTGATCGTATCTTCCATACGACTCGTGTTCGACCTTTCGGTCTCTTGTGTTCCGAGGCCATGTCTGTACATGCTAGGCTCGTCAAGTTAACCCTAAGTGTTCTGCATGTGTAAATCTGTCTTACACCGTTGTATGTGAACGTAAGGATCTATCACACCGATCATCACGTGGTGCTTTGAAACGATTTAACTTTAGCAGCGGTGCACAGTTAGGGGAACACTTTCTTGAAATTGTTATAAGGGATCGTCTTATTTACTACCGTCGTTCTAAGTAAACAAGATGCATAAACATAATAAACATCACATGCAATTATATATAGTAGTGACATGATATGGCCAATATCATATAGCTCCTTCGATCTCCATCTTCGGGGCTCCATGATCATCTTCGTCACCGGCATGACACCATGATCTCCATCATCATGATCTCCATCATCGTGTCTTCATGAAGTTGTCACGCCAACGACTACTTCTACTTCTATGGCTAACGCGTTTAGCAATAAATTAAAGTAATTTTACATGGCGTTCTTCAATGACACGCAGGTCATACAAAAATAAAGACAACTCCTATGGCTCCTGCCGGTTGTCATGCTCATCGACATGCAAGTCGTGATTCCTATTACAAGAACATGATCTCATACATCACAATATATCATTCATCATTCATCACAACTTCTGGCCATATCACATCACATGACAATTGCTGCAAAAACAAGTTAGACGTCCTCTAATTGTTGTTGCATCTTTACGTGGCTGCAATTGGGTTCTAGCAAGAACGTTTTCTTACCTACGAATAACCACGACGTGATTTTGTCAACTTCTATTTACCCTTCATAAGGACCCTTTTCATCGAATCCGCTCCAACTAAAGTGGAGAGACAGACACCCGCCAGCCACCTTATGCAACTAGTGCATGTCACCGGTGGAACCGGTCTCACGAAGCGCGTGTAAGGTTGGTCCGGCCACTTCATCCCACAATACCGCTGAAGCAAGATAAGACTAGTAGCGGCAAGCAAGTTGACAAGATCTACGCCCACAACAAAATTGTGTTCTACTCGTGCAATAGAGAACTACGCATAGACCTAGCTCATGATGCCACTGTTGGGGAACGTTGTAGAAAATTAAAATTTTCCTACGGTTTCACCAAGATCCATCTATGAGTTCATCTAAGCAACGAGTAATGGGAGAGAGATTGCATCTACATACCACTTTGTAGATCGCGAGCGGAAGCGTTCAAAAGAACGGGGTTGAAGTAGTCGTTCTCGTCGTGATCCTATCGCCGGAGATCCTAGCGCCGAACGGACGGCTCCTCCGCGTTCAACACACGTACGGAGCGGATGACGTCTCCTCCTTCTTGATCCAGCAAGGGGGAAGGAGAGGTTGAGGAAGATGGCTCCAGCAGCAGCACGACGGCGTGATGATGGTGGAGAGGCAGTACTCCAACAGGGCTTCGCCAAGCACTCAACGGAGGAGGAGAGGTGTTGGGAGGGAGGGCTGCGCCTTGAAGTTTGTTGCAGCCTCCCTCGCCCCTCTATTTATAGGGGAAGGAGAAGGGGCGGCCCCTCTAGATGGGATCTAGAGGGGGGCGTGACAAGGGAGGGGCTTGCCCCCAAGCAAGGGCGCCCCCTTAGGGTTTCCCCAACCCTAGGCGCATGGGCCCTAGGGGAGTGGCGCCCAGCCCACTTTGGGATGGATCCTTCCTCATACAGCCCATAAGGCCCTCCGGAGAGGTGGCCCCTCCCGGTGGACCCTCGAACCCCTCCGGTGGCCCGGTACAATACCGATGCCCCGAATCTTTCCGTGACCGTATGATGACTTCCCATATATAAATCTTTACCTCCGGACTATTCCGAACTCCTCGTGACGTCCGGGATCTCATCCGGACTCGAACAACATCCGTAATCACATACAAGTCTTCCTAATAACCCTAAGCGCCACCGAACCTTAGGTGTGTAGACCCTACGGGTTCGGGAGACATGTAGACATGACCGAGACGGCTCTCCGGTCAATAACCAACAGCGGGATCTGGATACCCATGTTGGCTCCCACATACTCCTCGATGATCTCATCGGATAAACCACGATGTCGAGGATTCAAGCAACCCCGTATACTATTCCCTTTGTCAGACGGTATGTTACTTGCCCGAGACTCGATCGTCGGTATCCCAATACCTCGTTCAGTCTCGTTACCGGCAATTCACTCTACTCGTACTGTAATGCATGATCCCGTGACCAGACACTTGGTCACTTTGAGCTCATTATGATGATGCACTACCGAGTGGGCCCAGTGATACCTCTCCGTTATACAGAGTGACAAATCCCAGTCTCGATCCGTGTCAACCCAACAGACACTTTTGGAGATACCTGTAGTGTACCTTTATAGTCACCCAGTTACGTTGTGACGTTTGGTACACCCAAAGCACTCCTACGGTATCCGGGAGTTACACGATCTCATGGTCTAAGGAAGAGATACTTGACATTTGAAAAGCTCTAGCAAAACGAACTGCACGATCTTGTGCTATGCTTAGGATTGGGTCTTGTCCATCACATCATTCTCCTAATGATGTGATCCCGTTATCAACGACATCCAATGTCCATAGTCAAGAAACCATGACTATCTATTGATCAACGAGCTAGTTAACTAGAGGCTCACTAGGGACATATTGTGGTCTATGTATTCACACGTGTATTACGATTTCCGGATAATACAATTATAGCATGAACAAAAGACAATAATCACGAACAAGGAAATATAATAATAATCCTTTTATTATTGCCTCTAGGGCATATTTCCAACACCATTTTCGTTGGTGTGTATGACCATAGAAGGTTTTATTCATGTAAACATAACAACAATTGTTCTCTAACTTAAATGAATAATCGTATTGCAATAAACATGATCAAATCATATTCATGCTTAACGCAAACACCAAATAACATTTATTTAGTTTCAACACTAATCCTGAAAGTATTGGGAGTGTGCGATGATGATCATATCAATCTTGGAACTACTTCCAACACACATCGTCACCTTGCCTTTTTACTATTTTCCGTTTATTCTGCAACTCCCGTTTCGAGTTACTACTATTAGCAACTGATCCAGTATCAAATGCCGATGGTTTGCTATAAACAATAGTAAAATACACATCAATAACATGTATATCCAATATACCTTTGTTCACTTTGCCATCCTTCTTATCCGCCAAATACTTGGGGCAGTTCCGCTTCCAATGACCAGTCCCTTTGCAGTAGAGGCACTTAGTCTCAGGCTTAGGACCAGACTTGGGCTTCTCCACTTGAGCAGCAACTTGCTTGCCGTTCTTCTTGAAGTTCCCCATCTTCCTTTTTCCCTTTTCTTGAAACTAGTGGTCTCGTCAACCATAAACACTTGATGTTTTTCTTGATTTCTACCTTCGTCGATTTCAGCATCACGAAGAGCTTGGGAATTGTTTCTGTTATCCCTTGCATATTATAGTTCATCACGAAGTTCTACTAACTTGGTGATGGTGACTAGAGAATTCTGTCAATCACTATCTTATCTGGAAGATTAACTCCCACTTGATTCAAGCGATTGTAGTACCCAGACAATCTGAACACATGCTCACTAGTTGAGTGATTCTCCTCCATATTTTAGCTATAGAACTTGTTGGAGATTTCCTATCTCTCAACTCGGGTATTTGCTTGAAATATTAACTTCAATTCCTGGAACATCTCATATGGTCTATGACGTTCAAAACGTCTTTGAAGTCCCGATTCTAAGCCGTTAAGCATGGTGCACTAAACTATCAAGTAGTCATCATATTGAGCTAGCCAAACGTTCATAACGTCTGCATCTGCTCCTGCAATAGGTCTGTCACCTAGCGGTGTATTAAGGACATAATTCTTCTGTGCAGCAATGAGGATAAAACTCAGATCACGGATCCAATCCGCATCATTGCTTATAACATCTTTCAACACAATTTTCTCTAGGAACATATCAAAATAAACATATGAAATCAACAACGCGAGCTATTGATCTACAACATAATTTGCAAAATACTACCAAGACTAAGTTCATGATAAATTTAAGTTCAATTAATCATATTACTTAAGAACTCCCACTTAGACAGACATCTCTCTAGTCATCTAAGTGATCACGTGATCCAAATCAACTAAACCATAACCGATCATCACGTGAGATGGAGTAGTTTTCAATGGTGAACATCACTATGTTGATCATATCTACTATATGATTCACGTTCGACCTTTCGGTCTCCGTGTTCGAGGCCATATCTGCATATGCTAGGCTCGTCAAGTTTAACTTTGAGTATTCGCGTGTGCAAAACTGGCTTGCACCCGTTGTAGATGGACGAGAGCTTATCACACCCGATCATCACGTGGTGTCTGGGCACGATGAACTTTGGCAACGGTGCATACTCAGGGAGAACACTTCTTGATAATTAGTGAGAGATCAACTTAAAATGCTACCGTCAATCAAAGCAAGATAGGATGCATAAAGGATAAACATCACATGCAATCAATATAAGTGATATGATATGGCCATCATCATCTTGTGCTTGTGATCTCCATCTCCAGAGCACCGTCATGATCACCATCGTCACCGGCGCGACACCTTGATCTCCATCGTAGCATCGTTGTCATCTCGCCAACTATTGCTTCTACGACTATCACTACCGCTTAGTGATAAAAGTAAAGCAATTACAGGGCGTTTGCATTTCATACAATAAAGCGACAACCATATGGCTCCTGCCAGTTGCCGATAACTCGGTTACAAAACATGATCATCTCATACAATAAAATATAGCATCACGTCTTGACCATATCACATCACAACATGCCCTGCAAAAACAAGTTAGACGTCCTCTACTTTGTTGTTGCAAGTTTTACGTGGCTGCTACGGGCTGAGGAAGAACCGTTCTTACCTACGCATCAAAACCACAACGATAGTTCGTCAAGTTATTGCTGTTTTAACCTTCACAAGGACCGGGCGTAGCCACACTCGGTTCAACTAAAGTTGGAGAAACAGACACCCGCCAGCCACCTGTGTGCAAAGCACGTTGGTAGAACCAGTCTCGCGTAAGCGTACGCGTAATGTCGGTCCGGGCCGCTTCATCCAACAATACCGCTGAACCAAAGTATGACATGCTGGTAAGCAGTATGACTTGTATCGCCCACAACTCACTTGTGTTCTACTTGTGCATATAACATCTACGCATAAAACCAGGCTCGGATGCCTTTGTTGGGGAACGAGTAATTTCAAAAATTCCTACGCACACGCAAGATCATGGTGATGCATAGCAACGAGAGGGGGAGTGTATCTTCATACCCTTGAAGATCGCTAAGCGAAAGCGTTTATCAACGCGGTTGATGTAGTCGTACGTCTTCACGATCCGACCGATCCAAGTACAGAACACACGGCACCTCCGAGTTTTGCACACGTTCAGCTCGATGACGTCCTCGCCTTCTCGATCCAGCAATACGGGCGAAGTAGTAGATGAGTTCCGGCAGCACGACGGCGTGGTGACGGTGTTGGTGAAGAACAATCTCCGCAGGGCTTCGCCTAAGCACTACGGAAACTATGACGGAGGATAAACTAGAGGGGACGGGGTTGCCGGCACACGGCTTGGTGTTTCTTGATCTATCTTTGGTGCTAGCCCTACCCCTCTATTTATATGTTGAGCCTTGGGGTCGAAACTTGGAGTAAAAGCCTCCACAAAGTCGGTTTCACCCGAAAGGCAAGAGTCCTTCTCGTACTCCAGGGCCAGACGCCAGGGACCCTGGCGTCTGGCCCCTGGACTCCGCAAAACTTCCTTTTGCGCTTTTCAAAAACCTTGTGGGCTTTCCCTTTTGGCCCAAATAACATGTTCTCGTACCCAAACATTTCGGGAAACATCCGGAACCCCTTCCGGAGATCAAACACTATTATCCCATATATTAAACTTTATCTCCGGACCATTCCGGAGTTCCTCGTCATGTCCATGATCTCATCCGGGACTCCGAACAACATTCGGTTACCAACATACATAACTCATATAATACTATATCGTCGATTTAAACGTTAGCGTGCGGACCCTACGGGTTCGAGAACTATGTAGACATGACCGAGACACGTTTCCGGTCAATAACCAATAGCGGGAACTGGATGCCCATATTGGCTCCCACATATTCTACGAAGATCTTTATCGGTCAAACCGCATAACAACATACGTTGTTCCCTTTGTCATCGGTATGTTACTTGCCCGGGATTCGATCGTCGGTATCCAATACCTAGTTCAATCTCGTTACTGGCAAGTCTCTTTACTTGTTACATAATGCATCATTCCGTAACTAACTCATTAGGTACATTGCTTGCAAGTCTTATAGTGATGTGCATTATCGAGAGGGCCCAGAGATACCTCTCCGACAATCGGAGTGACAAATCCTAATCTTGAAATACGCCAACCCAACAAGTACCTTTGGAGACACCTGTAGATCACCTTTATAATCACCCAGTTACGTTGTGACGTTTGGTAGCACACAAAGTGTTCCTCCGGTAAACGGGAGTTGCATAATCTCATAGTCATGTGAACATGTATAAGTCATGAAGAAAGCAATAGCAACATACTAAACGATCGGGTGCTAAGCTAACGGAATGGGTCAAGTCAATCACATCATTCTCCTAATGATGTGATCCCGTTAATCAAATAACAACTCATGTCTATGGTTAGGAAACATAACCATCTTTGATTAACGAGCTAGTCAAGTAGAGGCATACTAGTGACACTATGTTTTTCTATGTATTCACACATGTATTATGTTTCCGGTTAATACAATTCTAGCATGAATAATAAACATTTATCATGATATAAGGAAATAAATAATAACTTTATTATTGCCTCTAGGGCATATTTCCTTCACAAGGTTGATGAAGAAGCCACCCATGGTGGATTCCTCCTCCGACAGGGTGCCGGAACAGGCCTTCAGGTTGAATCTCCTCGGAACAGGAACTTGCAGTGACGGAAAAAATCGTAAAAGATTCGTTCAGTGGGTGTCGTAAAATATGCAATTCATAGACGGAAGGCGGTGGCAAGGGGGGCAAGCGGGCCAGCCCTAGGCCGCACCACCTGGTTGCGTGGGGCCCCTGATTGCGCCCCCCGGCTGGTCCCGACACTTTCTGGAATGTTCGTGAATAAAATCGTATTAAATCCTTAGGGTATTTTAACCTCTGTGGATATGGAATTTTTTGTAAAACAAAAAACATGCAAAAGACAACAACTCGCTCTAGGCACTAAATTAATAAGTTACTCCGAAAAATAATGTAAATTGCTATAAAAAGTATTCGAAAGTGATATTATAATAGCATATAACAATAAAAAATTATAGATTCATTAAGACGTATCAACAAGTTTTTTGCCTAGCTGGTGATGCAAAACGGAATTTGGACTATGGATAAACGTGAGCACCGAGGGTGGCCCAACTATGGTCTCTGTCCCCTTTGTAAGCAAACTGAGGAGTCATCCACACATCTACTTTGTCACTACCGCTTCTCAGTGAAGGTGTGGTGCGACATTGCTCACCGGTTTGGGTTTCAGTCTGTCAATCCTACAAATTGGGGGTCTAAAACTAGTGCCAAAGATTGCTTGCTTGGGATCACCCAATCTAGTTCCATCTCACGGAAAGTAATGTCCTCCCTGTTGATGCTTGTCTCTTGGGAGCTATTGAAGGAGCGCAATGCTAGGGTCTTCCGCAACGGTGCGCCCCCCTCTGCGATTATAGTAAGTAATATTAAGGAGGAAGTAAATATATGGGTGCTTGTGGGAGCAAAGCAGTTGAGTTATGTAATGCCATGCGAGTGGTGGCTTTTTGTACCCTTTGTTGGATCTCTTGTTTGAACCCTCTCTTCTTAATCAATAACAATGAGCCATAGAGCAATCGGTAGAACAATAGTTCTGCGGTATTTTCATTATAAGAAAACAATGTACAATATCTACAGAAAAAGGTGATTAGCCAATGCTAGTTCTTGTGGCAATCACGATCAAAGACAAATCAAGATGCTGGTAGTGCAGAACATCATAGATGTGCACCAATCCACCCATGCAGAGCAAAAAATGTGTTGCATTGATTCCATGCCCCAACAGCTTAAGATCCTCTTTAAGCTTGAACTTCGAGCAGTTTACACTAGGCACCTCATTGCTGAAGAGTTTCCTATTTCTTCGAGTCCATATGGTCCAGCAACCTTGAATGCCAATTTCCATAGCAATTTGAGGGGGTAGTAGGTGCCATCCCCACCACCCAAGAGATTACGCACGAGGACGAGGACCGTCTGTGCCTCAAGTCCACATTTCTGGCTATGGAGATCAGGCAACCGTGCACATGTTGCCTTTGATCCGGACACCCTTAGTTTCACCTTTTCCGTCAGGCTGAGAAACTGCTGCTCCGCCTCGGGTGTGGTGGTTGTCAACCCAGCCAATAGCACCGCTAGCCACTTTCTTTGCTTCGATCTCACTACAGAAACTATCGAGCACCACACATGCAGATCTATTCTCTACAAACTCTGGCCAAAAAAATTTACAGGCAATTTTTGCTCTCGTACACTCCCGCTTCTGCCTACCATCGAGTGCAAGCACGCACCCAAGGCATCTGTCCCGCACTCTATGATCCCAGATGTTGGGCCGCTCCTCGCCCTGACGGGCGAACCCACCTTCCCCAAACTGTGCTAGCCTTTGGCCCAGATCCGGGTCCAAGCCCATCAAATTCTGAACTCCAAAAACATCTGCACCAGGCCTGTTCGTCCAGTTCCCGGGCCCTTTGTTGGGCTGCTGCCAATGGGCTTCCTCTCACCGGTAGCCAACACCGATCTGATCCATGGAGCCTGTGCTATTTTGCCAGCTGAGGTCGCCCTAAAATTCTGCAACTGTCGTGCACCTTCAGCTCAGCCCTCCGCTGCGGAGCAGAGATCTCACCCACCCACCCTCCAGCTCCTCGACCCACCAACCATCACCATCTCTGATGATCCTCCTGTGCAGGTGGGGGAGGTGACGATCCCCTCGCAGCCAGCTCTCGCCATAGCCACGAAGCTACTCCTCCCCCTGCGGCGGATCTGGCCCCGTGTGCCTTCACCGCCTCGCCCCGCCGTAGCCAGTGGATTCAACAGTTGTACGATGGGGACCGTGTCGACCCCATCGAGCGCGCATCTAAGCGCAAGGCCTCCGCCAGTCCCATGGATGGGGACGTGGGACGCCGCCGCTCGGCCAGAAAGAAGAAGAGCAAACCCCTGCCGGTTGCCTCCATCGTCGAACTGCCACTGCAGAGCACCCCCAGACCGTTCACCATAGGCAAGGCGAAGCTGCTGGCCAGGTGCTGTGACCTGAATGTTGAGCAGTTCCTCGCAGATGCAGGGACATCTTCGACTGATTCAGGCAACTCGCCCGCCTCGTTCGAGTCAACCAGGTCTTCCCATGACTAGGACATATGGATATCAGAACAGCAACGATCGCTGCATCTTCATGTACTTTAGGCCTTCCTGCGCATGTAGCTCTCCCTCTCATTGTGTGTTAGCTATAGTCGATCATGAGTCTGTGTGTCTCGCTCGGGTCTTATATCTGCATCGTGTTGCATGTTTCCCTTTCCTTAGACTTCGCTATGCAAGCCCTGTAAGCTCACCTGAGCACCTTATTAATGAAATGTATGCATCTGAACCTTGTTGTCTTCCTCCCTTTTGGTGCACTATCTTTCTTGTTTATGAGGATTGCTAATTGGAATGTTAGAGGACTTGGTGACACTGACAAATGCTCATTAGTAAGAGATGCTCTCCTGTCTAGTCGATCGTGTGTTTCTTGCCTGTAGGAGACCAAATTACAAGAGCTGGGCACAACGAAGGCAGCCTCCTTTCTGCCGAGCAATCAGAGATCATTCATTTCCATGCCGTCGAGTGGCACTGCTGGGGGACTATTAGTGGCTTGGGACAGCTCTATGTTTGATGGCTCAGAGGTTTGCAAGGATAGATTCAATATCACTGTCAAGTTTCAGTCCAAGAGTAACAATGCCAACTTCGCCCTCACTACGGTCTATGCCCCATGTGATGATACGGACCGGGATGCATTCTTCGAGACTCTAGATCGGGCTGCTGCACTTATCAGTGGCGCCCGGATCCTGCTTGGCGACTTCAACATGTATAGGTATCCACATGAGAAATTGCAGGGGAGGAAGAATTGGGCACTTATGGACAGATTCAATGACTGGAGCAGGGAAAATGCTATGGACGACATAGAAGTGGCCAAGAGGAGTTTTACCCGGTCGAACAAAAGAGAGGCCTACCATGATCAAGCTAGATAGAATCCTGATCAATGCTGACTGGGGTCTTGGATTTCTGCATACATCTGCCTCTGCTTTGCCTACGACAACCTCTAATCACGCGCTCATTGGGGTGGACTTCTCATGCGACTCGCCCAGAAGTATGTTCTTACATTTTGAAGATCACTGGATAAAGATACCGGAGGTAGAAGCACTTGTCACCGATTGCTGGGCCCGAGGCACCAGATTCTATCAGTCAACAGCCACCTCTATTAACTTCAAACTCCGACCAACAAGGGCTGCTCTATGGAAGTGGGCGCGCACAAGATCGCCCATTCAGGTTACTTTGGACAATTGTAAACATGTGCTGCAATTCCTTGATGCGGTCGAGGAGCAATGAGACCTCAACAAGCTCGAGTTCTCTCTACGCAAGCACGTCTCCAGCAAAGCGCATGAGTTGATATTATGGTAGACGAGTCTTTGGAAACACGGAGCTAAGTTCAGAGGATGTAAGCTGGGGGATGAGAACACCAAGTTCTTCCATGCATCCACCAACGGTCAACATAGAAGGAATAAAATCAGGCTGCTTGTCCAGGATGGAGTCGAATTCTTTGGGGAGCAGGACAAGATCGCCATTGCCACTGCTTTCTTCACGAATGTGTTTAGCAAAGAAAGTGTCTCCTTACCCACTTTTGCCCCAGCCGAGTTATATAATCACATGGATCTCACCGCGTTGGAAGCCCCATTCTCCTGGGAGGAAGTTGCAGATGTCATACAGCGTGCACCAAGCAGCCGCAACCCTGGTCCAGATGGTTTTACGAATGAGTTCTATAGGCACTTCCAAGCATTTCTTAAAGAAAACTTGATGAAATACTTTGCTCAGTTTTATGAGCATGGTTGCACGCTGCAGGGAATAAACACGACGCATATAGTTCTCGTTCAAAAAAGGATGACCCTACAAGCATCAAGGACTTCCGTCCCATCTCTCTTGTCCATAGTATTCCCAAGCTGCTCACCAAAGTTCTTACAGTCCGCTTGCAGAAGTTCATTGCCTCCCTCATTCATCCTCTCCAGTCTGGCTTTCTCCCTGGCCGTTGCATCATAGGGAACTTTGCACTAGCAGCTGAGTTTGTACAATATGCCAAGAGGAGGAAGATCCCAATGATCGCTTTGAAACTTGACTTTTAGAAGGCATTTGATTCTGTCAGTTGGGAGGCCTTGGGACAAGTTCTTGCTGCTAGGGGCTTTCGCACGCGGCAGACAAGATGGATTTCTGATATCCTCACCTCCATCTTGTCTAGAATCGTCATCAATGGGCAGATGGAAGAGAAGATCCTCTCCAAAGCCGGGCTCAGGCAAGGAGATGCCCTCTCTCCGTATCTCTTTATCCTTGTCGCCGACATATTACAGCAACTATGCAACAAAGAGCATTCAGCGGGTAACTTAGTGCACCCACTCGGGGCAGATGGCCCTTTCCCGGCACAGCAGTATGCCTATGACACTTTAATTCTAGTCAGAGGAGAGTTACAATAGTTACAGACCATCAAGAGAACTTTGGATGCTTTTTCCAATTTCATGGGGCTTCAGATCAACACCACAAGAGTATGTTTATTCCCATCTGTATGAAGCAAGAGGATTGCCAGGCAATAGCTGATCTGCTACAGTGTCAAACAAGCACTTTCTCCTGCACTTACCTGGGTTTACCTCTTTCTCTTTATAAGATCAAACATGAGTTGCTGATGCCGGTGATACATAAAGTGGATAAACGGTTATTGGGTTGGTTAGCAACCTTCCTCTCTTGGGGTGGTCGACTAACCATGATCAACGCCGTACTTGCTGCAATACCAAGCTACTTTATGGGATGCTTCCTATGGCCCAGGCAGTCCCTTCTCAAGCTGGAACAGATTCTATGGGGGTTCCTATGGCAGGGAAAGAACAACGCGAAGGGAGGCAAGTGTCTAGTGTCATGGGACCAGGTCATCTTACCAAAAATTTATGGTGGCTTGGGAATTAAGGATCTGCAGGCGCATAATACGGCTATGATGTGCAAGTTCATGGGTAAGGTTTTGAGCTATAGTGACATCCCATGCTACAAATGGTTTCTTAATACGTACCACCAGAAAGATCTTTGCTGGTCTGCTCGCTGCCGGGATACTGCCATTTCTATATAGCTCAGGCCATCTCTACAGTTGTTCATGGAAGCAACCAAATGTGCCCTCGGCAACGGGCGTACTATATCCTTCTGGTATGATCTGTGCCTGCGGCCGACTACAGT